>JAUUDZ010013721.1:0-11501 GCA_032361705.1 Panulirus versicolor | reverse complement strand
CCGCTGCCTTGCCGGCTTTCATCTTCTGCAAAGCTTTTACTACCTCTTCTCTGTTTACCAAATCATTCTCCCTAACCTTCTCACTTTGCCCACCACCTCGACGAAAACATCCTATATCTGCTACTCGATCATCAAACACATTCAAAAAACCTTCAAATCATATACTCCATCTTCTTCTCACATCACCACCACTTTTTATCACCTTCCCATTTGCCCCCTTCACTGATGTTTCCATTTGTTCCCCCTCTCTTACTCACCTTATTTACCTCCTTCCAAAACAATTTTTTATTATCCCTAAAATTTAATGATACTCTCTCACCCCAACTCTCATTTCCCTGTTTTTCGCCTCTTGCACCTTTCTCTTGACCTCCTGCCTCTTTCTTTTTGCATGTCCCAGTCATTTCCATTTCCTGCAAAAATCGTCTTAATGCCTCTCTCTTGTCTTTCACTAATAATCTTACTTCTTCATCCCCCCACTAACTACTCTTTCTAATCTACCCACCTCCCACGCTTCTCATGCCGCAAGCATCTTTTAGGCATGCCATCTCTGTTCCCTAAACACATTCCATTCCTCCACCACTACCATTAAGTCCTTTGTTCCCAACTTTTTCCATTCTGTACTTCTGGTACTTCCTCACACAAGTCTCCTTCCCAAGCTCACTTGCTCTCACCACTCTCTTCACCTCAACATTCTCTGTTCTTTTCTGAAAACCTCTACAAATCTTCACCTTCGCCTCAACAAGATGATGATCAGACATCCCTCTAGCTGCACCTCTTAGCACATTAATATCCAAAAGTCTCTCTTTCAAGCGCTAATCAATTAACACTTAATCCAATAACGCTCTCTGGTAATTTCCCCTACTTACCTACGTATACTTATGTATATCTCTCTTTTTAAACCAGGTATTCCCAATCACCAGTCCTTTTTCAGCACATAAATCTACAAGCTCCTCACCATTTCTATTTACAACACTGAACACCCCATGTACACCAATTATTCCCTCAACTTCCACTTTACTCACCGTTGCATTCAAATCACCCATCACTATAACCTGGTCTCATGCATCAAAACTACTAACACACTCACTCTGCTCCCAAAACACTTGCCTCCCATGATCTTTCTTTTCATACCCTTCTCTTTTGGTGAAGGTTAATAAAAAAAACATGTGCAAAAGTTATGAATGTATTTACACTTGTTACACAGTACCAGAAGGAATCCCACATTTACATAGTTGGTTCATTTAATGAGCAGGAAAAGATTAAACATAGCAGGTTATTAACAATTAATGCATCCACATCATATTAAGCATGTTATTGTGGGAGATGCTGATTCCAGCAGAATCTTTATAGGTTACACTTGTGGATTTGTAAATCATTATACGAGTGAGTCACTTGTATAGTGATATACCAGCAGAATTTTCATGGTTTGCACTTGTGGGCTTTGTACATCATTATACAAGTGAGTCACTTCTGTAATGATGTACCAAATAATACTTAGTATGTGTCAAGTTTAATTGATAAGATTTTATATATCTTTATATTTGTGAAAGTTTATGGATAAGAAATTTGAAAAGTGTATGCATAATTGTAATTTCAAGACTTTACAGTCTTTCACTTTTTTAAAGGTTTAGAAAAATATGTACACAACACATTTGTATTTGCTTTTATAGGAATGTATTTTTATTTTGGTATTTTGTTAACTTTTTCTTACAAATTCCCTTTTGTCCATGATTTAGTTGTCATTAGCCAGTGTGTTGCATTACATGACATGCAGCATCCTTTTCTGTTATTTCACACTAAAGCAGTAGCAATTACAGTATGTGAAACGGATGGAAGTATCATACAGTTTATTCAGAAATCATATAGATACCCTTACTTTTGGTGGTGTTGAGTCCCTAAGTGTGTGTTGCTCCAGCCTGCTGTATGTATGATGGTAGCCTTTCTTTCCACTGTCCTCAGTGACCACCACCACCTGTTGTATATAATGGAGTTACAGAGGGAGATCATTGCTTTGGAATATTTATTATTATTGCTGAAAAATACACAAATGTGTTACACCAAATTTCCATGCATTATTGAAGCTGAAGGTAGGAAAATGTAAATCAGTTATCATTTAAGGACTGGATGAAGAGATCGTAGTATTAATAGAAGAGAAGGTTGTAAAAGAAAAAACTAATGTAATTACAAAAGGCAGAAGGCATGGCAAAAGCAATAATGGAAATAGAAAAATGAAAAGGATAGAAATATGATTACAAGTTATAAGATTTATAGTAACTATAGTTAAACAAAGTGTTGCAGCCAGTTGGCACTGTGGCAGGCAAAAAGGTCTGCTAACTATGAAGGATTTATTGGGCTTGTCATGAGAAAAGACAGATTGGAAGTGGACTGAAAAAAGTAAAGAAGACATTTAGGAGCCCAAAATGGTTAATATCAAAGGAGAATACAAGGCAGATCACTCCACCACTAGCACAGAAAAAAGTTATAAGTTGTGGTAGAGTAGGTTTCAGAGGTGCATGTATTTGGTAATTGGGAAAGAGCTAGAATTTAAAGATTGAACTGGGAAACCAAGCCATATATTGTTGGAGGTGATGAGATGAAACTTAGCAGAAAGATGAAATTGACTCACATCTTTATTAAAAAATACACATGATATTAAGGAAGGAAAAAAAGCCAAAGGATGAGAGGGATTGGCTTTCTTAGTAAGAGACAATTTAAACTTTCAAAGAGATAATTTTAGATAATACAGTTGAACA
The DNA here is from genome assembly GCA_032361705.1 of Panulirus versicolor. Classification (NCBI taxonomy): domain Eukaryota; kingdom Metazoa; phylum Arthropoda; class Malacostraca; order Decapoda; family Palinuridae; genus Panulirus; species Panulirus versicolor. The sequence goes on along the minus strand of JAUUDZ010013721.1, from coordinate 8,748 downwards.
ATACTTAGTGGGAAAAGTAGCCATAGAAAAAACAATTTCAAAGAATTTTCGTAAACCAGAACATTTATTAAATGAAAACAATGCAGGTACGTTTAGGATGGTGCAGGTGTCAGAAAAAAACGTTCTTCTAAGAGAAGGTAAACTGATAATGGAAGATTTAGCTGTAAAGAAAGTATTTGAAAACACCTAGATTCACATGTGCTCAGCAAAATTTCACTTGAGTGCTCAAGAATCAGAGGGGCTGATACTCCATCAGCACTAGATGTTATCTTTACATTTAAGATATGATACTTTACTTGAAAGAACTGATCTTGTATACTTTAATTTGACATCTTTAAGTTAATGGCATGGTAGGTCTGTTGCTAGATGTATTTTTTTTTTTTGTAATTTGATGCTGCCATTTGGTGCTGGGAGCATTGTGAATATAAGGCTAAGGAGTTAAAGTTCCTAGAAGGAAAGCTACAATGCTGAGTGTCTTCTTAAAAGACATATACTGATTAGGCACTCGCAGAGTCTGTGTATGTTGAATGAGTCAGACGGGTATTTGAACCTGTGAAATATTTAGTGATTTTTATAATCTGGAATGTTATATTTTGTTTCCATTATAGAGTATAAGGGAAAGATGAGTAGATTTTGAAAAAGAATTGAATTGCAGAAGCTGAATATACATGGAGATATTTTTTGGCCATTATCTAAGATAACGTTGCATTGTTTACATGTCCTATACTTCATTGTACTGTACTGTATTGGCAGATTTGTCTTTTGCATAGCTTTTTTTATTTTATATTAAACTCCTTTATTGTAAGAAATAAAGTGTAATATGTTTATGGCTCTTAAAGTGGATGCTGCATGGTATTCAGGCAACCACCTGATAAATCTTCCTTGGCTAACATTTGGTTGAAGTAAGCTAAATGACCAAAATCATGACTCGCATCCCATCTACCCAAGCCCAAAGCAAAGATACAGCAGTTATTATTCATTCAGATGTGTCATTGACATAGGTTTCAGTTGGAATTCATCACGAGCAGGCCATTTGGTTAATGCAACAAGAAGTCAATCATGATTGATTTATCAGGAGTTTGCTTGGAATTTTGCTTCTCCTGAATTAGTTCAAAAATATCCTAAAATTGAATGAGTGGAATATGAAATTTGTTTTCTAATATTTGAATGTCATTTGCCTTGAAGCTGTTTTTTAGACCTGCTTTTATTTTCTTTTTAATGTGACTGACATGGCACAGGCAAAAATGCCTCAAAGTCTGTTATGAGAGAAAGGAAAAAGTAAGAAAAAAAGAACTGGTGTTATAGATCTGACTCTTAAAAGCCTAGAGATTATGAGAAGAGGGACAGTTGAAAGGAATTGTAAGAATAAGAAAAATATTACTCTTTTAAAACCAGATAGCTATAGACTGTATCCTTTGTTGGGGCTTTTTTTCATTATGTTTGTTTAATTTGTTTTTGTAGTGCATTTGCTCCCAGAACTTTTGTGCCCTGTCTTTGAATTAACTTTATCTTGTAGATGTAAGCAGATATAGGAGTGAATAATGAAAAGAGTGTTTGTTTTTGCTATAAGAATGAATAATGACATTATTAATGTATTGATAATGATTATGTACAATGAAATAATGAAAAAATAGCTTATGCTACAATTAGTTCATTCCTTTTGTTTTTGGTGGTATTGCTGATTCTTTGAGCACTTGCTATGCTAAGGATATTCGAATTATCATTCACACTTAGTATTGAGAGTCAAGGTAAGAGGTTATAAAATGTGTGTATTGTTCCGCCACAGTTAAGTTAAATTTTTACATCAGGAGTTGATTTTGAGTGTCAGGCTTTGTGTTGACTGAGGTTAAGGATGAAAATGTTTAGTAAGGTTACTTTACCTTTCAGCTGGCTGACCAAATTGTTCACATGGGTTTGTTAGAGGAGGGTCGTCCATCTGCCAGTCTCGTGGAATGTCTGCATGCCCTGACCTACATAGGGGGCATCCCACTGGGAAGAGGCTTGGGAAGAACAGCTTGTGTAGGGGAGGAATATAGTGAAGGTAGTGAGGTGCATGAGAGGGCATCCTATGAGGGGGAATACTTTGTGTGTTGTTTGTTTTTACATGTTTTGGAAGGGAGAAGGGAGACTTGGAAAGTGGAGGAGTGAATTTGGAGTTGAAGGGGGAAGGTGTTTGGGGTAGAGGTTTTGGGTATGCTCGTCTGTGGGAGGCTTATGCTGTAGAGAAGAGTTAGTATAGGCACAGCAAGATTACATGGAGTTAATATTCCACCAAAAAATGGCAGTGGGATGGATTCTGGCTAGGAAGATACTTGGTGGACTGAATGATGTGTGGTGGCAGTATGACATAGTAAAGGGAAGAAATTACCCTTACATAGTAAGGGCAGGTAAGCAGAAGGTTTTAGCAGGCAGTAAGGGATGGTGGCTGGTGAAGGTGACCTGGACATCTGTAGGAGAATACAAAATTTGTTTGTCATTTGTTGCAGGAGATGGGAAGGGTGCAGCTGTGACCTAGCACTTGCAGATGTTACTAAGAGAAGGAAATAGAGGAAAGGGACCTAGTACTTGCAAGAGTTGCACGGACTGAGGGCATGTTAGGCAACAAGCAAATGTAGTGATAGGAGGGGTAGAGACCTGGTATCTGGAACAGTAGGAGGGAGTAGAGAACTGTTACCTGTAGCAGTATGGGGAAGGTGACCTGTTACATGTAGCAATACAAGGGAACAGAAGTCTGGAACTTGCAGCAGTAAGGAGACCTGGTACCTGTAACTGTAAGAGGGGATGGAGACTTGGTACCTGCAGCAGTAGGAGGGAATGAAGAACTGTTACAGGTTGAGCGTCCCTAATCCGAAATCTGAAATGCTTCAGAATCCGAAACATTTTGAGCGGCAATATGATATTACAAATGGAAAATTCCACACCTAACCTCAATTGCCCATGCTGGGCTTGATGCTCTGTTGGTACCAATTTGTTACAATCCATCATCACCGCCAGACTTATGTGTATTATTCACTGTATTTCTTGCTTATTTTCTGCTCTATTGTACAAAGATATTGTTGAAAATGTCAGAAAGGCCTGCAGATACCCGTGTGAGTAATTGTGATAAAAAGAGGAAGAATTTATGTTTATATATAGCACAGAAAGTCAGACTGTTAGAAAACCTGGACTGAGGTGCAAGTGTGAAATGTCTTACAGGCTATGTGTATGAAGTGTATATGAAACAGATGGATTTTGTGTTTAGACTTGGGTCCCATCCCCAAGATATGTCTATGCGAATATTTCAAAATCCAAAAAATTCAAAATACGAAACACTTTTGGTCCCAGGCATTTTAGATAAGGGATGCTCAACCTGTACCTGCAGCAGTAGTAGGGATGGAGACCTGGTATCTGCAAAAATATGAGGGGACAGAGACTTGGTACTTGTTAGTGTAGGAGGGAGAGACTTGGTACCTGCAGCAGTAGGAGTGGGCAAAAACTTGTTACCTGTAACAGTAAGAGGGTTGGAGACTTGGTACCTGCAGCAGTAGGAGGGGCAAAGACCTGGTACCTGCAGCAGTAGGCAGTGGGGAGACCTTATACCTGCAGAATTAGGAATGGGGAGACCAGTTACCTGCAGCACTTATAAGGAGGAGATCTGTTATGTACAGCATTAAGAAAGGATAGACCTGGTACCTATAGCTGTAGAAATGGGAGATCTGACATGTGCAGTAGTAAGAGGAGGTGGAGACCTGGTACCTGTAGAATTAGGAAGGGGGAGAGTTGGTACCTGTAGCAGTAGGGAGATGGCATGGTCATATTTCTTGCTGCAGGAATGTACTTGTGACACCTTTAGATTAGTGCTGTAGAAGTGGCTCCTACAGCAGGTGACGGTGCAGTTCTGGCCACCATCAACTGTGAGCCTGTATGGGAGGCGACGAGTGATTGTCTGGTGATGAGTAAGGTTAAACATGCATTTTTTAGAGTACTTACTGTAAAATACACTCACACACACACACACACACACACACACACACACACACACACACACACACACACACCTCATCATAGATATGTCTAATATTACTGGGTTGATATATTATTTGCTACTTGAATAAACCAACGAAGCAGACAGTAGAAGTGTGCAGTGATTCTGAAGTCCTCTTCAGCAGTCAGATGTAAATGATAGGGAACATAACAGTTAGTTAGAAAAATGATCAGGATGAGTCAATATATATAATTGGTCAGTAAATATATATATCATGGTGATCTCCGGCTGTAGGTACACAATGCATAGTAATGCATCATGATAAGTACTTATGGTGATAGCTCATGGTGAGCTTCGGTAGTGTGTACATACAGTAATAAGTGAACATGTTAAAACATGATGAGCTCCAGTAGTGTTTACATACGGCAATAAGTACACATGGTAATACATGATGAACTCCGATAGTGTGTACGCATGGTAGTAAGAACACATGTTAAAACATGATGATGAGCTCCGATAGTGCGTACACACGGTAGTAAGAACACATGGTAATGCATCTTGTTGAGCTCCAAAACTCTTGCATTCACCTCCCTAATGATCCCATACATAAACAAATTAAACAACCATGTAGACATCACGCACTCTGCTGCATACCAGCATTCATTGAGAACCAATTACTTTCCTTTCTTCCTACTCGTACACATGCCTCATATCCTCGATAAGAACTTTTCACTGCTTCTAGCAACTTGCCTACCACACTATATACTCTTAATACCTTCCACAGAGCATCTCTGTCAACTCTATCATATGCCTTCTCCAGATCCATAAATGCTACATGGAAATCCATTTGTTTTTCTAACTATTTCTCACATACATTCATCAAAGCAAACACCTGATCCACACATCCTCTACAACTTCTGAAACCACACTGCTCTGATATAATATAATTGCTTAACATTGGTTACCTCTATTTCTTAAATGATTAACTAGTGATGAATGGAAGGCTGAGAGTGTTGAGTTTACATCATTAAGAGGAGAGTATGCTGTATCATGAATGAATTGAGAGTTTTTCTTGTAGTTAAAGAAATGATTATGCTGTACAAGTCATTCCCTTTTTAAAACAGCTTGTTATTATAAAAGTTCATTGTCTTCTCAATTAATCTGGGTTCTGATAGTACTGGAAATTTAGATGAAGTTCCAATTTTGGGGCATTATAGAAATAACTCATGTATTTGGAAGAAACATGTATCAATATACTCCAATACCGATACTTTGTAGATGTCATTTTAATGAGAGGAGTGTAATTTATGATACTACATTTTATACAATAAATGATAAGTAATGATGTAAAAAGCTATGAAGATCAGGGAAAATATAGGGTAAGAGAAAGTGAAAAACTAATCAAAAACAACAGAACCTATGAAAACCTCACTTAACTTAAACCAAAAGGCCAATATTCATCTTAAGTTTCATTACTACCCTTGATATTTATTAACAACATTGTTTTCATGTTCTTTTCACCATATTGGTTGCATGTAGGGTAAGAAAGGAACCATATTTAGCAATAACTGGTAACAGTCATCAAATAAACCTCCAATCAACTGAATGCAAATAGTTTCGTATCACATTTTTCAGATAACATAGACAAGGAGGTAGATTTAGGTTGCTAGGGGAGTTTTGTGACATATTTATAGGTAATGTAGATTTCTAGTAGTTCCACTTACTTTAATCCCACATTTTCCCTTTTCATCATAGCTATTCCCACCATTGCTTATCAATTATAGCAAGAGAAAAAGAATTACGCTTTAAGTCACATTTTCCTGGTCTAAATCACATATTCCATGGTTAGGAAGTTCTTTGATATTCTTTTCTGCTAAATCCAAAATTTTTATCTGTAATGCTTCTAAACTGGAAGAGTTTAAATGGGGAATGCTTTGAGGAGTATCTTATTCTGATGATATTCTATAGTACAATCACAAGTGTCTCTAATGTTCCCAAGTTGTTCTGTTATTATATTCATGTGTCCAGATTTTATGTAAGAAGGTTATGTTTATCTTGATGTTTTGATATTTTCTATTACTTGCCTCCTACATGTATCTAGAATTATAAGATTTGGTAATTTTTGTCATTGTTTTGATATTATCTCTTAAAGGACCAAGTCCATATGTATGTATCTTAAGTTCATATTGTGAGGACCAAACCTGTATTTGTATGGGTTGCCTCTTCCCTCCCTTATTCAAATTGAAAGGCATGGTTTACAGTATGAAGAATTGTCTAATGTCTGAAGCAACAGTAATAGCATTGGAAAAAAATTTGAAAGTTTCAGTAACCCCTATCAAACAATGAGGAAATATGTCTGATCCTGTGTGGACTACCCATATTTGTACAGATTACTTCTTCCTACAGTCATTCAAATTTTGATTGCTCTTGATAATACCCAAATCTTTAGGATAGATTAATGAAAGTAGCAGTGGACGTTAGAGGATTAAGAACCCTTTTTAACATTATACGAAGAGAATAATGAATCGATGATTATGCTTTTGCATAATCATCATCATGAGACCATCATATGATTACTGTATTTTCAGTGCTGCTCATCGTTGCTGGGATATCAATGAGTGTGATGAGGGTAATGCTGGCTGTGCCCAGGACTGCTTCAACAGTATAGGGTCTTACTATTGTGGCTGCTCACAGAATTTTGTCCTTAATGATGATCAGCACTCCTGTGACCGTGAGTTGTTAAAATATTTCATCCTGTCTTTTCATGCCAAAACTGACCTCTTAGTAATCTTGTATGGAGCTTTCAGCTACTACCTAGATAATTTTTCCTTCATTTTTAAATTGTGATACTTTCTGGCACTTGGATAATACATATTGGTTTGTTTATTCCTGTATGATGTATAATCATCTGCAGCCAGGAAGTTGTGACCTAAGGTTTATTACTCCTTCAGCATGGGGCCATTTCAGGAAATGCACAATAAGTGACTATCAGGGACTGTCTTTACCCATACAATGAGTCTTTAGTTTATATTTCATGAACAACTGCAGTATTTTTATATTTCATTAACAACTACAGTATGAATGTTGTCAATAGAATATTTTTATCAGTGATTTCCATTATAAACAATTACTTTTTTGTCTGTTCTTTCACTTTCTTGCCCCAGTGTTAGATTGTGTTAGTAAAGCCCATTACTCGATCCAAACTCTAAACTTTTCAAAATTTCATCTTCACACCTACTTAGCTGAAAATCACCTGGACCATAAATTTTTCATTGTCAACCTTTTACAAATCCATAACTCACTTTTTCCCTTACTATACTATTTCCCCTTTCGCTATTCACTTTTTTCTCGAAATAAGGCTATAGTATAAAGTATAAAACATTTTATCATGAAAAAAGCCATATAACAGATTTGGTTCTTTGTCATAGGCACAACTATTTTTTTCTTAGATAAGCCAGTGTTCTGCCCTGTAATAGTGGCACCTTTGCATGGTGAGATGATGTGTTCAAGGGATCTGGTTGGAGGGGCCTATCCCATGGGCACTACCTGCACCTTCACATGCTCCAGGGGTTCAGCACTTCATGGCAGTGCCAATACAACTTGCCTTCAAACTGGAATGTGGTCATCAAATCCAGTAACATGTCAGGGTAAATGTGCAGGAGGGTAGCAGAAATGTGATCCACTAGTATTGCTATCAATATTATTAAGATTTATTGATAAACTGTTTGATTTTGAGCTCATTGGTTTTGAATCTGTGGTTTATTCCTAAGTTTTGCATTTCATCTCATTTGTGTGGATTTATAATGATATATGATTTATGATATACTTGGAAATAATACCCTTATGTCTCAAGTAATGAGTTTTCTTTATTATGGTATAGCTGTGAAGTGCTCTGTGCTAGCAGAGGTTGATCATGGTAGGGTTTCACCAAAGAGGTGTGTTCAACGTACATCAGGTGTAGGCCAACACTGTTACTTATCATGCCTGCCTGGTTATCGTGTGGTTGGTAACCCAGTTCGGACATGTCAGCCAAGGGGTTTGTGGTCACCAGAGGCTTCCAGCCCATATTGTGAGAAAGGTGAGCATAAAGAAATTGGGATGTTTGAATAATACCACCCATGTCATATGACAATGGGGTTACAGTCCTGGAGACCTGTCATTATAGGAGGATGTCATGATATCGACCATTGAAAGAATCCTTGTTATAATTAGGGTTATGTTCCTGACCCAAAATATGCCCTTTACCTAATGTATACTTAATTGTGGGGAGGGTATGCTGATTTGGAAAAAAAAATAAGGTACTAAGTAGGCCATTGTAAAAGTAAGGGAAGAACTCTTAAAAGTCAAATGCCAAGTACTTATGTAAACCTTACCTGTCTAATAATAGGGAGAGATATGCTGTGGGAAAATTTCAGTCATTGTAAAAGTAAGGGAAACTTTTAAAATTCAGTGAGTGTATAAACATCTTAATTAGCAGAGACTAGGGAAGGCTGATGTTTGTTGAGATCCTTGCTGTTTAATGTATTAGAGGCATTCCTGAAAAGTTTTTCTCTAGTGAAACTAAACAAAGTCAACTTTACCACATGATGGGGTTATATTCCTAGGGAATATTTTTAGACAGATTTTCTCATTTAAGCTTCTGTATGTTAGTTAAAAACATTAAAATTTTTTTTATATTTTATTTATTTTGCTTTGTCGATGTCTCCCGCGTTAGCGAGGTAGCACAAGGAAACAGACGAAAGAAATGGCCCAACCCACCCCCATACACATGTATATACATACAC
>JAUUDZ010013710.1:0-11502 GCA_032361705.1 Panulirus versicolor | reverse complement strand
CAGCCCATCTGCCACGACATTGAGCACGAGATGATAACATGACTGCGTACCATAATCACTAGGTTGCCAGTGGCAACTCGGGGGTTGACTTTGATGTCTTGCTCCTCGCCCCACACCGTCAACTCCCACAACAGCACCTCCCCCCCCCTCCCCCCCACTTCCTTATTCTTCCCAATATCCACAAGTTGATCATCCCTCAAATATGTCTCGGCTTTTCCTTACCTTTAACTTGCATATATTTCTCTATTCTTGGTGTGCGGACCCAGCTTTTTTCTTTATTTCTTCAACTTAAAAGATGCAGATTTTTTTTTTTTTTTTTTTAGCTGAAGGAGGCGTTTTTGTTGCCGTGTGTGTTTTCACTGTGCAACAACCGGTACCGGGAGACATGACATGATACTGTCTGATCACTCATTACCTTTACAAGTTGTCATACAATGTCTAACTGACAGCTTATCATCAGTTTTATGTTAGTTTCTAAAGTAATTGATGCTAACTGTATTACCAGTGGTATGTTAGTTTCTTAAGTGATGCTGGCTCTTCAGATCCCAAGTATCAGGATGTCACTGCCGTGCAGCCTGCACTCAGGTGTAACACAATGATTCCCTCGCTGTTCACTCACCAGTAAGCCACGCACAGCTCGTGATTAGTTTAATATCGAAGTATGTACAGGATGTAGTGGTATACATTAGCCTGCGGAAATTAGCCATGTTCACAGCGTTTGGAAATGGTTCTTAGTGGCCTGCGGTCGTGAGAAGTTACGTGTATCAGGTGTATGTGGTTAAATATGACAGAGGCATTCTTTTTTCCCCAACTGTCACAGATTCATATTTAGAGATATCGTTTCCCCCTAGTGTGACAGATTAATATTCATGTATGTACACAGTGGGCATATGATATAAACTTTGGTATTATGTCTTCAGCTGCTGAGCAGTAGTCGTGTGTGTGTGTGTGTGTGTGTGTGTGTAGCATGAAGTCATTCATACGCTGACGAATTGTGCCGTAGAAATAAATTGTTAAACGCCTCAACCTATTGCAGGGCGAGGAGCAGCGCCAGGAGCACACAAAGTTTCAACCACTCAGGCGACGGTGTTTCCTCACATGATGTATCCAGTAATTACTTTATATAACTTTTGTACTTAGTAAATCGCGCTGTAACCTTGGTGTGTCAAGCGGGTCTGTGGCTGCGTGTGCCGCAGATGATGTGGTCAGAGGCGTCCTTGCGCCATCTCCTGGCGGGGTGCCCTGCGGTTACCCCTGAATTTATTAATTTGTGGCAACCTTGGTCAACCCAACGACGTGCCTGGTTGCTGCTTCTGACGCCCCCTTCCTGACTGCCTTCCCCCGCCGCAGCCCTGGACGGCTAACAAGACTCACGGTTCACTTGCCATTGGTCTGAAGCTCGGTGCACGGACCACGGTTCCCTTGCCTGTGGACTGAAGCTCGGTGCACGGACGACGGTTCCCTTGCCTTTGGTTTGAAGCTCGGTGCACGGACCACGGTTCCCTTACCTTTGGTCTGAAGCTCGGTGCACGGACCACGGTTCCCTTACCTTTGGTCTGAAGCTCGGTGCAAGGACTAATAGACTCGAAGTATACGTCCAAGAGTTCGATGTGAGCCCTCCTCACTTCAGAGTTAACATAGGCCACGGAGTCAAAACTGAATGCTTAAATGACAAGCCATGTTGCACCGTTGGGGAGACTTGGGGCTATATAATCACTGTAATCACTGGCATTGGAGTTACCTGGGTGTTTTCAGTTTATGGTCAGAGTTAAACACCAACTGTTCTTTTTCCTTATGAAATCTTGGTCACCGTACTCTCAAGAACGCATCAGCAAATCTCACTCACATTCTTCATCCTAAACCCGTCCTTCCAGTCAGCCACAAGGCATTCTTAGCTTTATCTTCATTACGTTACCCGAACCCTAACCCAGAGGGAGTCTTTTGGACTGCCTTGGTTTGAACGCCACATTAAGGAGGCGGTCAACGTTGGCCTCGGTCTTATGATTGTGTTGTTTACTTCCTCCTTTCATAATGGGTTAGGTGTCTGTTTGTAACACTGATATATTGGGTGAGGTGGCTGGCCTTCCGTAGTAGTTCACGCCAATACCAGAACCTGGACTATTGTAAGATGTGTTCATTGTTTCATTATTTAGAAATTATTTTTTTTTGTAATGTAGAGACGGCACGGGCAGCTGAGGCTCTAATCAAGGCCATCCCAGTAACGTTGTATGTATATACCCTAGCCTGAGCCAGGTCCCCATTTTATCGACGAACCCCGAAGGGTGGATGAACAGTGGGTTGACTGTGAACCGAATGCCGCAACGAGGATTCGAACCTATGCGCTCCACCCTGGGCGGCCCGTGCATGCGTCAGTCAGGAACGCTAACCGCTACACCTGTGTGCGACCCTGAGGTCAGGGTTGTCATGAGCTTCCTCATGTTTTGTAAAGCGATGGACAGCATGGCGGAGTGTCAGGCCGTGGGGCGGCGTTCCACAAGGTCCTGGAAGAAAAAATGATATCTATTGATTCACGGTACTTTTCATTTCGATATGATATTTAGTTCAAAGAATGGAATATGCAACCGTATTTTCTCGGTTCTTTTATCGGAATATTGAACTTTTCGTCGGTCTTTTGTGTAAAATCATAGAACTGGTTGACGGAAATGGCAGATGTGTAAGTCAAATACAAAGACAAATAGGTGTGACATCCCTTGTCACGAGGTAATCATCGCTTACGGACGGACACAAGCATCCAGTGATGGAACGTATTAATTGTATATTCATTAGGCAGAGAGTAGAGGCAGGAGTAATGAGGTAATATAGCTATGAACCGGGTAGTTAATTACTATGTTATGAGTTGTGGGGGTGAAAATGAAGCCCCAACCTTCATGCTCTAGTGACAACATTGCCTAATTATTCAACGTAAAAGTAAATACCTTACTGTTGGTTTCTCCATTAAAAGTGACCATTGGATTGAACTTACTGAGGGCTACAGTGACTCTTGGAAGCATTCAGCCAGTGTCATTACCCGCCTATTTATCATCAGACGAGGTCATCCCATCCAGTCTCGGCGCTCATGAATTTGACACAATCGGATGATACTGAGGAGCGGAAACATTGGATGTTGGGTTCACATCTCAAAGGACGTGGTTAACTAACCATCGGTAAACAATGTGAGCGACCCTGGAGGTCAACCATGGAAATTATGAAGATCCTGTTAACGATGTGCGTCACCTCAAGTGCTGGTTGGTTAATGTGTAGGAAGATATCATCACCCCAGACCTCGCAAGGCGAAGTAACCCCTTCAGTGCGGCGGTACCTCCTCCCTTGAGTACGGGGGGTGAGATTGTAGTCGTGATTGTGGAGTGGAGAGATTTATCCCATTCGAGGGAGATCTAGGATGACGAGGCACCGGAGGAGTACAGCCAGTGATCAGGTTGAAGAGAGGTATCGTATGGAGGATGGGTATGGCTGGGGTTACAATTAGTGACTGTGGGGTAAAGGGGGGGTACTCTATGAAGGATGGATCTAGGATAAAGGTGGGTGGGAGGTAATGATATTCATCTAACACGTAAATCTTATAACTTCGCCCTGTTAATGATCCAAGGCTGGGCGTAATTGCAGCTCCCTTGGCTCCCCCCCCCCCCTCCCCAGGTCATAAGTTATAGGCAACAACCCAGGTCCGGTAACATGGATCGTGGGGTCTGAAACTCAACCCTTTCAGACCCCAAGCCAGAATCCTGCTCGGTGCTTCATGACACTATATACCCACCACTTCCGTACATGGTGTACACCCGGAACCCATTGGTAAGAGGCATCCTGTCCCTAACCATTATGTATTCCAGGCTGTCTGTAACCATACACATGCTTCTTCCTCCCCCCCACCACACCATGGTGCGTCCACAGCACACCAAACTTTGGTATCGGGGACGTGATCAAGGGTCGTGTGTGTAGCGCACGGTCTGACGGAAGGAACACAAAAGGAGCTCAAACCGCAATAGATCGTCCAGTCCTTTCCAGGCTGTATGTAGCTCTGTTAGATCAGGAACTCTGGAGATTTGTGTGACGCCAGCAGAAAAGAGGATGCACATGACATACTGTGAGGGACCTATAAACGTTGTTTGTAGCTAAAGAAAGGCAGCAATTGCTACTTGTGGACTTGAAGCGAAATATTTATCAAGACTTTTTAATTAAGAAATGTATGTCTTGATGCTTCTAAGTATATATTACTCCTGATTCGAGTACCATACCAATGAGTCTTAATGCCATTATTAGCCTTTTTACTGCCATCCACTGCTTACTTGGCGTTAGGTCATAAAGGATTATTATAACATCTTGCACCTCGTTTACCTTGTGTAGCCCAGATTTCATACTGTAACTTGCCTCATCGTTTTTAATACCAGTGTGTAAAACTTTCGCACACGTGGAAATCTTTGATGCGGGAGTTTATTGAATGCTCTCTGAAAATCTAGACTGGTATCGTCAACTGCTTCACTTTCATGAGAGAAATCACAGACTTGTTAGACGCAAGCAACTTTGTCGAAAACCATACTGAGAACTGTTTGTTAAGTGGTGATCCTCTTAACTGATTGATAACATTGCTTTTTTTTTTGAATGACTGGTTCCATAAGTTTACCAGATACGGACGCTAAACTAACTTGATCACATGCCATGACACCAGTAAGGCTGAGCCCAAGGTATGAGGTATCTCTCTGCACCTCTCAAATGTTATGTGCCATCTCGTCACCTCAAACTGAACGTAATAATGTCATCCCGATATATAGTCAATAACATTTCTCGTTACAGACTTAAAGCAGCATAATTGCGAGCATACACAGTGGTCAGGCAAAGCTTCCTAAACTATTTGTACTATGAACTCCTGTCAGTATAATTTTGAACCGTTTTATCACATTCATTTTACTGCAGCATCATTCCATGTACAAAAAGTTTCACAAACGTTTGTGCTCACGCTTCCAGTTTATCTGACTTGTATGAGCTTCGCATCACTTCCTGCAGAAGATGCCCTCTTTACCCCCCCCCCCCCCAACTTATGTAAACTTAGCCCACCTACCTCCTCCCGTAAGTCTCTGGCGACTTGTTGTTGGTGGTGAGCCTCCCGCGTGTTCATCCTGAAGGAGGTGATGATAGCCAGTAGACCTTGCCGCTCATAGGTCCCTGACGGTGTATTATTAGTGATGAACCACTCACTCTCTGTCTGAAGGAGGAGGCATTTGCTACGACAGTGTCAACACCCTGTCAAGGCCTTCACCATCATTTTCATGCCCACGGAGGCTCTGTCTGTTCCCAGGTTCATCCCACATTAGTGTTGGCGCTGATACTTTTGCCTTACGGTGTGTGTTTATTCTCATATGTACATACAACAGTCGGGTTTCAGGCGCAGTTACCTTGGGAGGGCGTGGGAGCGCGACATCTGTCGAGGTTGGTGGTAACATCATTCCGTCAACACTCAAGCATTGTCTCTTCCAGACTTTCTGTGAAGCTGACGTGACAATCACAAAGATGTAATTCTTGAGGGTCAGCAAGAGTTCAGCAGTTTCACTTTTTATTTAGTCTTTACAGCGGAACTTTTCAAGGTGGTGATGTTTATCTGACAGCGTGTTTACACTCTTGGTGATGTATCCGGGCCCAAGAGGCTGGAAAAAAAATAGTTCTTCGCTGTTGCCGGGTCTTCAGTTGTACATTTTGATAAGGATCTTTTTAAGCGTTCTTGGATGAATAATAATAAGTAATAGACTTAGCGGCTCAAGCAGAGAGTCCATTGTCACTTCATTCTGTTTACGCCATTACTGATAACAAGATACCCAATATTTCCAGCAAGGCACAGGAAGTTTCCTTGAGTTCACCTGGCATGCTGAACTTCAACAGCCCAACAGTTTACACACCTGCCACCTAAAGAATGAACAGGAACCCATTTGTGTCAAAGAGTTTAACGCCTTGAGTAAGAAAGCTTGAACACGAACCAATGTATCAATGATTTAACGCCTTGAGCAGGACATTATGACTCCTGGATGTGACTGCTTGGCCTTCGACCTTATCCATAAAGGCAGTGCTGAGGGCCAGACCATCATGTCCCACTTCTCAAACTGTTGATTATTTTGACGGGATATGTTGACCTGTAAGATCACTCCTGCTTCACTCTTTTGTGTTACTATTCTCAATTGTATTGGCCATTTGTAAGTATATCTGAACCTGTGAAGTTTGCTACTATAGCTTAAGTAAAAATGGGGGTAAAACCTAATGTACCAGCCTAACACGAACCTGACCGCTTCGTTTGCCTTTAAATTAAATATGAATCTGTGAATGACAGGATGTCGTACATCACCTAGGCATTTAAATGACTGGGAACAATCAAACCTCATATGGGGCACAGAGTTGTCATTCGTGTTTCCTCAAATGAGGCACAGACTTGTCCTTCGTATTTCCTCATATGAGGCACAGAGTTGTCCGTGTTTCCTCATATGAGGCACCGAATTGTCCTTCGTGTTTCCTCATGAGGCACAAGTGTATGTGGCAAGTGGGAAGTTGTGTATCCACATGCCTTTATCCAAGTGCACGACATGTACCTGTGATTTTCTCAGTTTCTTTTCATAAAATACTCTTGTTATGTCAGCCTCCGTAAAGTCACCCCATTTTCATCACTGCTGAGTCTGTCATTGACATCACGAACTTTTTGTCAATAAAGCAAGAATCATGACACGATGTATCAACCAGCCTTCAGTGATGTGATGTCAGTAACCCTGAGTTATTATTATCCAGTCTGCCTAATGACGTCAGTACTTACGAGTCATAAACCATCCAGACTTCCTCATATGTTCATCAGAACTTCGTGTTCTCTCGCAGTTCTTAATCTCGTCTTCACAGAATAGTTTGTTCTTCATGTTTTCAGAGCTGGTTAGGTTTTGTTTTACTTACTCTCTCCTCTAAATTCGCTAAATGTGACAGTTATTGAGCGTTGTGGGCAACACTTAAAAGACTTATTATCCCACTTTAGAATTTAGAATAGTGACCTCGTTTTCATTTTTCGAGACCTTTCGTTACCTGGGACCCAGAAACAGTGGTATGGTATGGTATTGTCTATCGGGCCTGAGATATAACCATCTGGATATTACGTCTTTGTCTTCACAAAGACTTGGACACCTTGTTGAAAAAAAAAAAAATGTAATAAAAATTGCACATGACCCACCTGCCTATAATTTACCATCATCATCTCTGTACCTACTGATACAGTCAGTGTGTTGTGAAGGATGTGAAAAATGCTTTCACGGATAACCTGATCAGATGTTTCATTGTGTATATGTGTGTCAACAGGTGAAGTATGAGAATCTGGTAAGCGGCCGCAACCTGCTGGAGTCTCACCTACATCTTCACCTGGTGGAGCATCTCAACGCTGAGGTTCGTATTCCCCTTCGACTAAGAAGAAAATTTATATGGGTTGCTGACTATTGTGTAATATCAACCAGGTTTGTACCCACAGGTGGCAGAATGCTTCCTTGCGCAAAGAGTTTATTATCTACTGGAAAACTCCACCACCACGATCACTTTAAGGGGGCATTCTTGTTCGCACGGAGCTTATACAAAGAAGTCGACACCATCGCATTCATAGCACGACGGCTCGGAAGAAAGTTCTCGTAATACACTGAAGTACTGACTACTCTCGCGTCAGAGCCTCACTACACCTCACTGACTGAGGGCTCATCCAAGTATGATTAATGATCGTGATATTGTGGCGAAGTCCCTTTCATGACGACAGTACGACCCTTGAGTACGACGGTTCGACCCTTGGGTATGGTGTACTGGTATTTTGACCTTCCCCAGTGTCTAATGTCAAACGTCACACCATCTTACTTAAGAGCAGTACCGTCTCAACTCAAATTCAGTCAACACCTGTGCTCGTGTCTCGTAATCATAGTATAAAATGATGATTCTACTTCCTTCATTTGGTGTTATGAGGAAGGCTTGAGTCACGACCATAGTCGCACCTGGCACTGCAGCGTGAGAACAGCGCTCGCTCTTGCTGGTGACTGTCGCATCCCACACGGCTGTTCCCCATTCCTTCACAACGCGTCTCTCCCGGACAATTTGCACTTCACAATTTGGGAACAATTCAGCAAGGAATGAGTGGAAGAGACATTATGTACTTTGATGCCATTGTCTGTGCTTGAACTGTATTGTGTCGTTAGTCACAGCTGCTGACCTACAGCCTTGTTATCGTGCCGCAGTCAGAAGAAATGTTTACTGTTAGCGGAACAACAGTTTTACTTCCATTCACTAACACCACCAAAAATGTGGTTTTGCGCGCAAAGTTTGGTTTCCTCTTCCCTAACCGCATAAAGCTATCTTTTTGGAATCAAGATAAGTCGATCACAAGCTCATTTTCACCTTACTTTGCTGACGCTGAATTTCAAGAACCATTAATGTGAAGCTTCGTCGTTAAGCGCAGTGTCTTTGCCACTCTGAGTAGTCCTTAACACCAACAAACAACTCTTGTCATGAGCTGTCGTCGTGTTTAAGTGTCGTCATCCCCTGAAGCCATCGAATCACTAGATTATTACTTGGGTAAAGACCATTGGGTGATTCCTGGGTCATCTTAACAGCCATTCAAGATGTAGCTCTTACAACTGTTCTCTGTTCCCTTCTGCATAACTTTCAGTCTAGGGGCTCCACCTCTACATCTGCCTGATGCTTAATTTTCTGTACAGACTTCAGGAGTGGATCAGTAGAACACTTCCTCACAGTTCAGGTATACATACTCTTCCCATCATTCTCTCCTTCAGAACACAACTCATGATATTCAAGAAGGTTTGTAAGCTATGACCTTTCCAGCTGAAGTTTCGGTAAAAATCTTGTTTTGAACAACTTGCATGATATTCACATCACTCTTGCGTATAATAGTGTTCTGTATTTGAATACATCTTCTTTATATAGACTGGTTATAGCAAGTGATCCTAATGGTATTTAGGACAAGACCAGCATAACTGAGAGTTCATCAGATCCACCAGTGTAGTACTTTTAGATCATTTATTCTTCAGTAATATGTACCAGTCAAATCATTTCACGCTTTATGGACGCTTTTGTAATTTACGCAATAAACAGATAAGATGTGTATGTACTTTATGGGATGATCGGTTGACTAACACGTTGTCCGTGGTGCGTCGCAGATCGTGCTTGGTACTGTCACGGACCTAGGCGTGGCCGTGGAGTGGCTCCGCTCCACCTTCCTGTACGTGAGGGTGCAGCACAACCCGCGCCACTACGGACTCCCGCAGGGCCTACAACACGCCCAGCTGGAGGCCAAGCTACAAGGTCAGTAGTACCATCTTCTCACAGGCTGTTCTCATGGATAGTTTTAGGTGTACGTTGCTGAACCCAACATGGTAATGCTACACTTGGATATGGATGGCCTCATCTCTCACCTGGACCCGTGAGTGCTAGGTCAAAGATGAGGCCATCATATTTTAGGATCGTTCTGCCATTTTTCAGGATCGTACTGTCAAGAGTAAGGGTCATGTACCGTCATCTTGAAGGTGTTAACCCATGCTGATGGGACTTTGATAGTCAGTTAGTGAACGCAGTAAGAACCCGGCAGAGGGTTTGGGAAAAAAAAACACATTACTTCACCGTCGACACGGGTCAGAGTTCAAGGGAGGTGTTCCGGGTCATTCACAATCACAAATTGTTGTTGCATATGACGCACACAGATTACAGATGCGGCGTCGCTTTAAGTTTGGAGCGGGCCTTGAATAATCATCAGCACAGGTGGTACCTGCCATTGTAAGATGCCGGCCGGGGACAATAGATTCATCTGTAGCGGATCACGACGAATGTCTTCAAAACATATGTACCAGACTCGTATTAAATTTGTCTTTATACTCACTAAGTTCGTGCTTTACATAACGAAGGTCCAACAGGGAATTGGATTCTAACCATGCAATATTGGACTTTTACTTTATGGGAAATTCATGATAGTTACGTTGGTCGGACAAATATCATCCTTCCTGTCCCGAAGCGAGACACTGAAGATGATGGAACAGGTTGATTTGTTTAGAAGTATATAAGGATGTATCTTGATATACCGTGGGGTGCCAAAGCATGAGGCTTGTAGAGAAATTTTGTCAGAACAAATGATTATTGTGTTGGGAATGGATAAACACTAATACTTCAGCTCATTCGAAGGAGTAATTCAATCTGCAACACAATGAGTGAAGGAAAACGGGGATATAGAGAGAGGGACCAGCAGTAGTACCCTCATGACTTTACGGTTAATGGACAGCCGGGTAAATCGGTAGCGGGTAATGCCTGAGCAGGGGCCTGAGGCTAGACTGAGGCCAGGGGGGAGTCTAGCAACAAGAGTGAGCGGCATCCATCCCACTGGTCTTTATGATACACGTCAGTTCTGAAGGAGACTAAGAAGCGAGATCATATGAGGCAAATACAGAGGCGAAGCAGCCAAATTCGTTGGCCATGTTGCAATTAAATTATGGTTATCAATACCATGTTTTGGGTTTCAGGGGGAGAATAAAGGTGCACCCTCATTTATCCTACTAATAGCCATAAAGAGAAAACAACAACAAAACGAATAGCGTTATTATTCACACGTCTACTGTAGCTCTTCCAAGTAAAAGGTTCTGTGAAGACATTTGAAGAAATAATCGACATATGAAGGAAACAAGCGTTGTAGCTTTCAGTGGACGGAAAAGTATGCTTTAGTAACCCTGCTCCTCCCACAACAAACACACACACACACACACACACACGTGAACTTACTTTTTGCTGTAGTAAATGACTCGCTGCCCGATGATACTCCATCAACACGGATATGTTTTGAAGTTCCATTATTCGCAACCGCAAAATACCATGCCTAAAGCGTATCAAAGCTGCCCACATGCGGTATGTTCCAAAGCACGGAGTACCTTCAGTACAGTACCGAGAAAAATTACAAAAGTATTTAGAACTCCAGGCCTTCGATAGCTCAGTTGGTAGAGCGGTGGACTGTAGGCGGCACTGTAACAGACATCCATAGGTCACTGGTTCGAATCCGGTTCGAAGGATAACCTTTTCTTTTCTTTTTTTTCCCCCCCTTTCTTGCCTCCTTGGCTTTCAGCAGTCACTTAAAGCAACCAAGATTCTACCCCTGACCATGTTACCATTCACATGGTTCGCATAAATTAACTCAGGGACAGTGCTTCATCTTACAACCCAACGCATTTCAGTACGAAACCACCACGTGTAATATGACACCATATGGAACCTTACGTTCCATATCCCATGTGGTCTAGTGGCTAGGATACCTGGCTTTCACCCAGGAGGCCCGGGTTCGATTCCCGGCATGGGAATTCTTTTTAAAATACACATAATGAAGCCATCAAATGATATCACTGACTTCTGGAATATCATAATATATTCTTATATTTTACAATGTTTTATTAGTCCCAGAAATGTAATAGTTT
This sequence comes from Panulirus versicolor, assembly GCA_032361705.1. Classification (NCBI taxonomy): domain Eukaryota; kingdom Metazoa; phylum Arthropoda; class Malacostraca; order Decapoda; family Palinuridae; genus Panulirus; species Panulirus versicolor. The sequence continues at coordinate 34 of JAUUDZ010013710.1, read as the reverse complement.
GTTAATTCTCAAACTACATCAGAATTACTAAAAA
>JAUUDZ010013699.1:0-11503 GCA_032361705.1 Panulirus versicolor | reverse complement strand
AGACACACACACACACACACACACACACACACACACACACACACACACACTAACCCCGGCGGCGGAATACAATTGAAGACGAGGATAGAGCTAAGAGCTATTCACCGATTTATCGGGGAACTCGGAGTGTGGCCAGACTGTATTGTGCCAGGCAGTCAGCGAGTCTCGTCTCTTCCCCACCTCCCATCCCACCCGCGGGCTATAGCTCTGTGAGTCATTACCTGAAGAGCAGAGTCGTGACGTGTGTCACAATACGGTAACAAACAGGGGGGGCTGGTGTCTTGTGTGTCGCCTGTCGAAGGGTCGGTGTTGCTGACATAGCCTGACGAAGGGTCGGTGTTGCTAACATAGCCTGATGAAGGGTCAGTGGTGTTGCTGACATAGCCTGACGAAGGGTCGGTGGTGTTGCTGACATAGCCTGACGAAGGGTCGGTGGTGTTGCTGACACAGCCTGACGAAGGGTCGGTGTTGCTGACAGCCTTATGAAGGGTCGGTGTTGTTGCTGACACAGCCTGATAAAGGGTCGGTGTTGCTGGCGTAGCCTGACGAAGGGTCGGTGTTTCTGACATAGCCTGCTAAAGGGTCGGTGTTGTTACTGACACAGCCTGACGAAGGGTCGGTACTGCCGACATAGCCTGACTGAAGGGTCGGCGTTGCTGACATAGCCTGACAAAGGGTCAGTATTGCTCACATAGCCTGACGAAGGTTCGGTGTTTCTGAAATTGTGTGATGAAGGGTCGGTGTTGCTGACATTGTGCCATGAAGCTGACATAGCCTGATGAAGGGTCGGTGTTGCTGACATTGTCTAATGAAGCCTTAGTCTTGCTAACATAGCCATGAGGGTAAATAATGATGAGCAACATTTGACCTATCATTCCCCAACACCGTCAGTTGTGGATATGATGAAAACTAGCCCACAACGGTGGAGGTTCCAGCAACCTACGTTACGAAAATGGTGAAGACAAGAAGTGACCATTTTTCCCGTTGTCTGTGGCGAGATCAGAGGGAGTGGGGGGTCAAGATGGGAAAAATGTTTTCTCTCGTGTTCTAGAATTTGTACAAGTATCTATAACGTTTATTTTTTTCCGTGCTTTATATAAAACCTGGGCATACGAAGCAGCCAGGGTAAACCATGGAAAGGTCTGTAGGGCCTGGTTGTCGATAAGGAGCAGTGGTTTTTTAAGTGCATTACACGTGACAGCTAGAGAACGGATGTAAGCGAATGAGGCTTTGTCATCGTCTGCTCCTGGCGCTCCCTAGCCAACACGGGAAACGGCATGTGAAATAAGATCTTAAAAAGATGTCGCTATGACACAGGGGAACCAAACCCTAGTTAAGGCCATCTCGAAAGAAAAGAACGACTAACAGGATGAGACTGAAGAACGGTTAGAGAAAACGGGACTGACGAGAGAGGGAAGAAAATGCTTCCGCTTCGCTGTTGGCGGGGGAAAGTGGGAGGCATCATAACGGTCAATCCTCGTGGGGCCGATGATCCCCTCCCCAGAAACAATGGGAAGCAGCAGTCAGACACGTGCCTCGATTCCAAACTTTAGTGTCGAGGACGTGAGCAGGCAGCTCTCACGAGCAGTGACCAAGATAATACCTGTAGAACAGAGAGAGGATAGCAACACCACAGTGGACCGAGGGGCGATACCACGTGAATCAACGAGACTGTAGACTTCTAACTCCTCGCTTGATGACAGAGAAGTGAATTATCAACCCACCTCGATATGTCGACAATACTCCACCATACTTGGGCACCTGGGTGAATATAACCCCCATAGACATGAAACAGCCCCTCACATGGAACATAATTACACCTATAAAACACCCTCAGCTTTGAGGCTGCACCAGGCTTTGTGATGTTGGTCATGTAGGGTTTCCAGTTTAGAGGAGGGAATCTGGTTATGCCCAATATGTTTGTGCTATTAGAGGGTTGAATTATGTGTTTTGAAGTTGAACAAACGGGAATGAGTGGCACTTGGAAAGAATTACAGGGACGGGGAAATGCGTTTTAGCACTACTGATTTCAACCAGGTTGCTGTTGATCCATTCCGCTATGTTGCATAGGACTAAATCAGGGAAGAAAATACGTATAGTAAGAGAAAGAGAACCATTACGAAGAAGCGAGGAAGAGATGAACTGTATACAGTGGAATCTTCAACGGGAGAGTGAATAGGGTTGGGATTTGTAGAGAAAAGGTTACATAGTGAGAAAGGAAAGAGAGCAGGCAATTGGACAGAATCCTGAAGAACACCATCTTTGATATAACAGGGAGAAGTCGTTCCATCAACGGCTACTGTAATGGATCGGCCAGAGAGGAAGCTATGCCTTAGAGAACAGAGAGAAGCAGAAAAGCCAAAGGAAGGAAGTTTAGAAAGCAAAGACTTACATAGCCACATCCTGTCAAATGTTTCTGGAAATGTCACGGACCATGACAAAATTATCATCAGAATCCCTAAGATAGGAAGACCAGAGGTTAGTCACATAGTAAACAAGATCACCAGTTGACCTAGCACTGCGAAAGCCATTTTGGTGATTAGAAAATAAGTGGAATGAGGTTCTAGAATGCTTATGAATATAAGAGTTAAGGGAAGCTGGAAGGCTCTGAAGCGAGAGCAATGGGACAATAGCTGGAACTGCTAGAATAGTCTCCTTTCTTAGGGATGGGCTGCACCAAGGCATGCTTCTATGAAGGAAAAGAAATTTATTGTTTTATTCGACAGAGATGAAGCTGACGAGCAAGGATTCGGAGATAGCTCGAAGGCGCACCCCTCCTGGGGATTCGAGGAGGTATGCTATACGCCTTATCCTCTCGGATCTGGGAGTGTACCTGGAAGACGCTGCACGGAGAAGTTATAGGAGACAGCGCAGGTTCAGTGAGAGGAGAACAATGCACAAAAAAGAGCAGCTTTATCAGTTGGAGAGTTAGGTCGAAAGAGGGGAGGAAAGGTTGAATTAGAGGAGTTATATATATACTTTTGGTTGTGAACTAGAAAGATTTGTCGGTGAAAGATATCACTTCAGCACACTTTCCTTTTATGAAGGTGTGTCTGATCTTCCAAAGAATAGCTTTACATTGCTTCCGATCTGATATGAAAGCAAAATGGGAGTCAGGGAAGAGTTTCAAGGCCTGATGCAACGGACATCAAAGCAAAAGCGATCGAACCATGATTGAGGTAGAAGATTCTGATGGAAGAGGGCATGTAGGACTCCATCCCAGCCAAGATAGCCTTTGCTATACGATCTGCACAGCTCGAGGCTTCTTCCCTGTTTGGCGAAAACCCACAGGAAAGTCAGTAACGAAACAGCGTAGAGACGGCTGCTGTAACAAAGATAAGACTGTCGTCAACAGAACCTTAAAAAAAAAAAGAAAAAGCAGATGTAAAAACAAAAGTGGTCGGATATGTTGGAAGAGTAGTCGTGACAGTCGTGGACCCAAGTGAGGTGGTTGATAAGTAGATTTCAGGCGACGGATGTGAAGACAACGATGTTTCCTGGCAGAAAGTCAAGAAATCGAGGAGTTACATATACACAACTATAGCTGGAGGAATCGCTAGGTAAGGGGAGGATATACGAAACATGAGAGCAAAATAGCATAGTTAGACGATTTCAGGGCTAAGGGACTTAAGATCTACGAGGCGAGCAATAGGTGCTTTTCTGTACTACAAGACACAGACACCGTCCCTGAAGCGGAGATGATGTTAGAATGTTGAGGGGAAGCATCCTTACACAACTGGGCTTCAGAGGAATGATCAGGGGAGAGAAGGTGACAGACGGTGTTCTACACGGGGAAGGTCAGATATGAGTCTGTAGATACTGCAGAAGTGAACAGAGAAAGTGTCAGCTCTGGGAGCTGTGACTGACAAAGTGAGGTGGTTCACAGTAGCTTCATGGCGGTCAAGAGGGACATTGGAATCTATGTAGCCCTCCAAGACCAGTGTTTTCACGTGAGATACTTCAATACACCACCTCTGCACTCCAGACACTTCAGTATTTCAACTCCATACACACTTCATTATATCACAATCTCATGCCAGAGGCTCCATGACAAGAGATAGGTACATCGGCTATTTACATCACAGGACAGTGACACCAGCTCTACACAGATCGATACATCAACTCTGTGCATCACACATCAGTACACTGGCTCAACACATCCATCAGCTCAACACATCCCTGCATCAGGACAGTCTTAAGACGGACCCTCAGTGCCTGGTAAGTTGCACTCGAAATCTTCTCTGGGTTTGTGACGAAATGGATATGGGTGTGGGAGAGGAAGGTGGAGTGGGTAGACTGTTGACGGAGGGGATATGGGAGCAGGCGAGCCGGCTGTTGACGAAGGGGATGAGGGAGGAGGGGTCAGGGGGAATGTGTTGGAGACGTTAGGGGAGGAGGGAGTGGGCGTCCTGGCGTAGAAGAAGAAGTCGAGAGACTGTGGCTGGTGTGGACAGAGGGAGGGTGGGTGGTAAGGCGGATATGAAGTATTTTGGTAGGGAGTTAAGGGCAGTGTTTGCTGACATAGCGTGAGACGGAGACGAGTGCTGGGGAAGGACTAGTGAAGGAGAAGAGAGTTGAAGTGTGAGGGAATAATGGAGGAGAGTATTGGCATGTGTGTGTGTGGGGGGGGGGGGAATAAAAGGGAATGTTTACAGGTATATCAGAAGTCACAGATAAAGCATTGAAGCTGATGTTGTTCTCAAAGTGGTGTGATGTGTAAGGGGTGGGGTAGCGAACGTGTGGGGTAATGTGGAGCTAAGAAGACGCGAGGGTGGGTCTGAGCGGGTGGGTTGGAGACTCAGGAAGAAGGTGCACACGCGAATAAGGAATGGTAGGAGATGAATAACATGCGATTTGTGGGAAGATTAATTAACACTACAACGGAACAGATGGGAGTTAAGAGAATAGGGAAAAGGTGAAACTTAGAAAACTTGAAAGATAAACAAGATAACAGAGAAAACATAGAATGATGAAGTCCTCAACCGGGGAAAATAACAGACAAAAAAAAAGTCCCCCTCAGTGCAGGCCCTTGAAGTCGGCCAGACCAGAACTTACATAGACAAAAAAAAATCCAGTTTTAATGAAAAAAAAAAAAAAAATCCTTAAATGAAACGATTTCTATTTTTCCACTGAGTTCCTTCCCTGAACACGAGTGGTCTGCGGGACAACAACCCTTCCTGACCATAACAGATACGGCTCCCTAAAGGCAATATCCTCTGGAATCTCCCAAAGCTCTCGTACGTCTGGCAACTGTCGGCAACTTTATTGTACCCATGATCGTACGATGATGCCGGTGGCATGAGTGCGAGCCAGTGGTCATGAGATTTCATAATGGGTAAGAAATGTAGGAATTACAAGATGGATGGATGGATGGATGGGGTGTCCTTAAACTATGTGAAGCACCTGGGCCACGTGTATATCTTAACCCAGCGAACATCAGGGTACGAAACTTGACTACGACGGTATGAAAGCCAGGCGTTTGATCTGACCTTTCTAGAAAAAAAAAAAGGTCAGGTTGTACGCCAGGCCATGATGCCCGAAAGGTCAAATACCACTGCAGTCAAGAGTCGTAACGTCGTGCTAAAAATTCTTACTGTCGCACTTACGGCTCGTGCTGTCATGTTTAAGGGTCGTACTGTCGTGCTCAAGGGTCTTGCTCTCGTGCTCAAGGGTCGTATGGTCGTGCTTAAGGTTCTTTCTGTCGTGCCTAAGGTTCTTATTGTCGCACTTAAAGATACAGCCGTCATGGTCAAGGAGTAATGAATGTGACCGATAGATTCACACATAAACGTCTACCGGAATGTTGACATATACATAGGATCTGTTACCGGTCAAAACACACGCACACTAAATTCATCACCAGTGACCCTTGGTGTAATCCGTGCCAATACCTGACGAAACTCGCCCACGAACTCATCCAGGGAAAGGTGCAGCCATAACACACAGGTGCATCTTGTCAAAAGCGTCTGGGTAGGTGTTCTCCAGCTCTCCCGTTAACCCATGCCCCTCACCAGCAAAGGTAAGTGGATCCAACTTCATGGAAGTCCCAGGAATGTTCGGGTATATTCAGTCACCAAGAGCGATGTTGACAAGAGGAAGAGGGACAGGAGACACAGGACTATGCTCCCTCAGGTACCTACTTGCTCCCTCAGGTACCTACTTGCTCCCTCATGTACCTACTTGCTCCATCAGGTACCTACTTGCTCCCTCAGGTACCTACGTGTTCCCTCAGGTACCTACTTGCTCCTTCAGGTACCTACTTGCTTCATCAGGTACCTCCTTGTTCCTTCAGGTACCTACTTGCTCCCTCAGGTACCTACTTGTTTCATCAAGTACCTCCTTGCTCCCTCAGGTACCTACTTGCTCCCTCAGGTACCGACTTGCTCCCTCAGGTATCTACTTGCTTCATCAGGTACCTACTTGCTCCTTCAGGTACCTAGCGCTCCCTCAGGTACCTATTTGCTCCCTCAGTTCAACCTAACAGCAAACAGCATCGACCTCCTCCTTCTCCTCCTCCAATTTATATCGGACAACATCCATCTCTGTCCCAGGTCTAAGCTCCTACCCACTCCCCCAACTTTAGCTGGCATTATCTACCTTCCTCTAGTATTAATAGTTTAGTCTCAGGCTTTATCAGTGGATGATTTATGGTACGTTCACGTTCGCCTCGCGAACGCTTGTGCCAAAGGATTACAAAGGTCAAAAAGGATCTCGTAACATTAGGTATCGTAGCAGAAAAATTGGTTCATTGACATACGGTCTTTTCACATTGTAGCTTCATCCGCCACACGCGGAAAGTAAACACAGTCTCAACTTCTTTTCCTTCGGAAATATTACACATAGTAAGATAATCCAATACTTCTTACAGGGTTTGTTATAGAATCGGCTCTTAAAGATTCAGTTAACCTCTCACACTGAGACGGTGTTCTAGTGCGAGTACATACTATCTCTGTTGTACTTCATACGATTGGTAGTATCAAAGAAGTTTAAGCTCTAGGAGTTACCTATAGCCTAGTCGCAGTGAACCAGCGAGAAACATCATCATTGTAACAGTCTATGACTGTTGTTATTTTCTCTACACACGCGTTATACTCAATACTTTTCATTGATAACGAGAAATACTTTCTTACTTTCAATTTCACTCCTTCTCTTGCTTTAGATATATATGTGTTATATTCCAACTTCATTTTCACACTGAATAGCATTTAACCCCTCTGCAAATTCACGCATACGAAATCTACTTTTTTTTTCCAAAATGATATCGATATCTTCGCTCACTTCCAACCCACAAAGTCCATCTCCTTCTCCGGTTTCGGGAGACAATATCTTCATCCTCAGTGGTTCCAGAGGAGACACTAGACCCTAGCTTCCCTGGTTCTCGAGCACAGAATGTACTTCGTCCTCCCATCTCCACCGGACAGTGCCAATCTTTCTATCCTATTTCCAAGGGACAGCATCTACCTCCTCTCCCCATTTCCATCAGGTAGTTGTATCTACCTTTACCTACCCTTAGGTTTAGCTGGTACGAATATCTATCTCCTCCCTAGTTCCAGTAGACAGTATAATCTACCTCCTCCTCCAGTAGAGTGTGGTATCTACCCTCACCCCAGTTCCAGCAGACGGCATCTACCCCTTCCTCAGCGTTACCTCCTCACACTACCTCTCCCCTGTCCTATACCAATGTTGTCGAACAGTGTCGCTGGTGGTGACCACTCTGGGGGCGACAGGTGAGGTCACTGACGACTGGGAGGCCTAGGAGCATTAATCAAGTCCCGAGGGGCGCCAGGTGAAATTTGGGGGCCAATAGCTGAGCCCTGGAGAGTGACGGTTGAGGCACGAGGGCACCAGATGAGACCTAGGAGCGACAAATGAGGCTTTTTGATGACTGTTGAGGCCTGAAGTCGACGGGTGAGGCCTGGGGGTGAGGTGAGGCGTAGGGGAGGTAAATGAGGCCTGGAGACGACGGTTGAGGCCTGGGGGCGATGGGTGAGGTTGGGGGAGGTAAATGAGACCTGGAGGCAACGGGTGAGGCCTGGGGGGCGACAGGTGTGATTGAGGAGCCCCCGAGGCCCGGCTGGCCTCCTCCCCGGCCATCGACCAGCCAGCACATCCTACGTGGGTCTCCTGATCCCGTCACTCTTGCTGGCTGACTTTAATGTTATCTTGTTAAAGCTGTAGCTGTCGTCTCTTATGCCTTGCTGCTGCTGCTGCTGCTGCTTCTGAGACAGCTGTTAAGATGCCTCACAGCTGTTAAGATACCTCTTGTCACAGCTGTTAGCGCTGCTGTGATGACCGTATTTGTTACGTTCGTGTTGTCGACGCTGGCAACTGTTGTTACTGTTGAGGATGTTGCCAATCCTCACTCCCGACAACAGGAATCAGAGGATCACACGCACGAAGGTTCATGAACCTAATCCTGATAAATGAAACCCACTCGAATAAAAATTGCCACAAGCTGACCTAATCTAACTTAACCTCACTTCTAGTGAACTTGACCTAACCGAAGAGGGAAGAGCTTATCCCAATCGAAATCAACCTAACCGAACCTAACCTAATCTAATCAAACCTAATCTAATCAAACCTAAACTAACCTAAACTAAACTAAGTTAAACTAAACTAAACTAATCTAACCTAACCTAATCTAACCTAACCTAATCTAACCTAAACTAACCTAACCTAACCCAACCTAAACTAAACTAAACTAAACTAACCTAACCTAGTCTAGGCTAACCTAACCTAACCTTACGTAACCGCAGCCGACCCAACCTAATCTAACTCGCTCCGGAACACTGGCCCTCTGGACTATCGAGGTGAACCTCACCTGAGAACAGAGGGGGAAACTACAGACATAATCTCAAGTGCGATCTTCCGTCCGTCCATCAAGCCACTTACCTCACAGACCAGGGAAGCCAACCTAACCAAACGTTATTGGAATATCCCTGAAACCATATGGATGCAAATGGATGCAGATATCTTACGACGAGCTAGAATCTCTCGTCCTCCGTCGGCAAGCTGGGGTCTACAGTGAGCCAATATATACTTTGTTCCTCTCGTTTAAGGACTGTATCACTGCTCTGCTGGAGCTGTCGATATGCCCTCCTTACTTCCGATGTAGTTGTGTGGAGAAGCGCTACAGACAACAGGGACAAGGAAACAGAGATATCATCTACAAACTGGAAACTACCGTACAGTTTGAAGAAGAGGTAGATGTAGAATCTACCTTTGACCCTCCGTGTGCCTTCTGTGTATCATACGTTGTCATTCAACATGAATAACAACAAAGGGACAGTCCAGGCTAGCTCGGCCGACCTGACTGCAACGCCCAACACAGTGATATTCAAAATAGTTGACAATGTTGCAGCACCAACGGCACCTTGAATATCGAGAGCAACGCTGGCAGACAATGGCTGCCTGTCTGTACAGCCCTTCTAACTTTCATCTAAGTTCTGAAGATGAGAACAAAACTAAAATCGATACAAATGTTCGTGTTCTGCATCATGTTCTTCCCAGTTTGAGAGTGCAAGAAAGGGGATGTATACACCAATCAGCCATCCACAGCAATATATGCACCATGTAGTTAATATTCCATGTGTTGTGTCTTGTTCGTCCATACGGTATAGTTAATTAGCACAGATTCCCCCAGGTATGTATCTTTTTTTTCCGATTCTGTGGTAACTTCTTCACCAAAATTTTCGTTACTCTGGGTCTAATGTGTGGATGAAACCACAAAAAAAGAATGTCAAAGAGTAAAACAACATTCTCAAAGTTTGTCATTACGACTCATTTACCAACACAAGGTATTCAATTCTACATTTACAATCTCGTGAACTCGATCTTTATGTTCTTGTTCTACGGAGTCTGGACGATGTCGCTCAGCGACCTAACTCACAGCGTTCAAAATAAACGACGGCGTCAGACCCCGAACGCTGATGGGATGTTGGTCGTCAACTAGAACTCATCAGACAGTCGATCTAAGCACAGCTCAACGTCAGCGATCACCTGATGAACGGGCAATGTTATCAACGTCTGATATGTTGAAAAATTGACTGAGAAGGCACGAGGCACTAATGCATGCGGTCATCTGCCTGATGGTCTGCTCGTGATGCAGTAATTGTCTATATTTACGTTAGATAGAAGGACGTCACAGATGTGTATCTATGTATATCAACGTTGAATCTACACACACACACACACACACACAGACACACACACACACACACATCAGTAGCAGCAGCACTAAGACAGGAGCGCCCAAGCTTAGCCCATCTTTTATACAGGATTCAGACGGACTACATACAGCTTCCTGGGGCTTACTGTACAAGTGATGGGGGAGGAGGAAGACTCTCGGAGAGGACCCTGTATGCAGTATATCTCAAACGTGTCGCCTCAGTCTTGTATAGTGAGGTGTGACGAGAGCTCTGGTCGTGAGAGGATCAGAGATCCAAACACACACACTGGCCAGAGGTGGGAAATACAATATGATAACATTCTGGCTGATCATTATAAAGGAGTATGATAGTAGAAAGAGTTCAAGAGGTGGTGCGGCGGGGGGTTCCAACGAGAGTAGAACTCTCTCCACCTACCGTGCAAAAATATATATGATAGACAGAGGAAGAGGGAGTAGAGGATAGAGAGATGGTTCAACAGACGGACATGGAAATATCATGGAGTAGCTATGCACCAGACGGCAATCAGGCAACATGTGAAAGGTACAAGAGGAAATGAGAAAGACCAAAACTGGAAGAGGTAAAGGAAAAACAATTTTATATAAAGCCTCGTGGACTACACAAAGAATGATTCAATCGTCTTTTCGTACATTTATAAGAGACGTTCCGTCTTACCGAACCAATAACCAGAATGAAAGACTTGAGGAGGAATAAGAGTTATTGCCAGAGGTGAAGGAAACACGCGGGGGGGTGCTAACCTCTGAAGTGTAATGACAGTGGAAGGCGCACTGACACCAGCACGAACTACGTGGGGTTCGGGAGGAGACCCACCACGAGCAATTCAGCTATTCAGAGAGTCATGAGTAAGACAATGAAGCATCTCGATTCTCGTTCGTTATAAGGTGCATGGCCCCTAGTGTTACCTGGCCCCTAGTGATACCTCACCCTCTGTGCTCGAGGAGGGATGGGCGGCAGAAACACGACAACCCAAGTGAACTGTGGTTCAGGTCCTCAATGGAAGAAGGGTCGGTGCTAAGGTCGTGAAGGAGAGATGGTTACCAAATCGAGAGGGAGAGGGTGTAGTGAGTGAAAGGTATGGTGATCACTGGATGTATTGAAGTATAGGTGTAGCGACTATACTGAGATATAAGTATAGTGACTATACTGAGATAGAGGTGCTATGGAGAAGGGTCGCTGATAAGTAGAGTCTGTGAGCTATTGGAAAGGATGAGCAGAAGGAAAATAGATCGACTGCCACGCACGCCCAGGGTTCGAACCCATGCAGATCAGAAGCCCGAACCCCCCCCCCCCCCCAAGCTGAACCGTGTTGACTCGTG
>JAUUDZ010013677.1:0-11503 GCA_032361705.1 Panulirus versicolor | reverse complement strand
TAACCCAGTCGTAGTGAGCAAATCCCCAGAAAGTAGTAGAGGCTAAGAACAACTAGAGATGGAAATCCCCAACATATTCTAGACTTTGCTATATGATACAGTCAGCTGAGGAGCAGGGAGCAGATGACTTTGAGTAGAGGATAACAAGTAGCATAAAAGGTGAAAAGTCTAATATTGAGTATGCTAGTAACAAGCAGGTTCAACTTTACCGAAGTGGTGAATAGCAAAACTAAATCAAGTTTACGATAAATCGATTTCAGAGCAAAAACATGAATTCGAATCAAAATATTCACTGAAAAGGCATTAAGTAAGGAAAAAGCAAGTAGTGGGGCAAATTAATAGCTTAAAGTCAGGTGTGGTAATGAGAAAGTGAAAACCCTTTAAAACACCGGTAGGTGAAGTGTGGCATGCTGTAATTCAGGTGATGGGTCCCATATGTAATAAGCAAGAGGTATCACACTTCGTGCATGGCACACTAATGAAAAGTCATCTGGGATTTAGAAAGACTTGCCTAGAAATAATGACAAAATTCTTTTGGCCTAAATTAAAACAGAACGAAGCCAGATAGCGGCAGGACATGTCATATATTCCTGGCGGTAGGTAAACCTAATCAAAAGATTAAGGAGCTCATGTGTGCATCAACTCGCTACCCTGAGGTAACGAGCTGACGCGGAAATGTTCGCTATGGTAATTATGAAAACTGTTTTAGGCTATGATAGTTTCACCAATATCAATTTAGTCCCTCCAGGACGCCAAATTCGTCAGGACAGTTTCAACATATAATGTACGAATTAGGCATCACCCAGCCTATATAAACCTAGTGCCTATAATCGAGTCGTAAGGTGCACGAGAACGATTTAATCAAACTATGAAAACATCAGAATTTTTCGCTGAGACTTCGATCCAGAGAGGAATAAGAGTTCATTTATTCATATTTGCTGTTCATGGCACTGTACAGCGTTTGCTAGATTCCCTCCTCTCCACTCAGATCATAGCTAATCATATACGAGCTCCTTTAAAACTGCTAAATGAGAATGAATGAGTGCTACAAATGATATGAATTTATTCAATTGTTTTAGACATTAACTTCAAACTATGTAAAGCTAGTAACCTAACAAGAGAAAATCTTAAATTTGTATAATAAAAAAAAAAAATCTTTTATTCGAGAAATTAAAGCAGGTAACAAAGATTTGGTTTCCCATCATAGGCAAGCTACAACAAGATAGGTATTGTGGACCATACGAGGCGGAAAGAAGAGTCGGCACATGTGTTGTAGAAGCCCCTGATAGGAGGAAGGTAGAAGCGTTGTTCTGTCAAGTCAAAATGTTTAAACCATACCGTGAGTCGCTCAAAGCCTATCATATAACTGTTGTTGTTGAGACAAATCACAATAAGGATGATCGATATCTTATGGAAAATATCGCTTGCCTTGAATTTTCTGAAAATATTGTAGACAGCGAGGCAAACATTGACAATTCAGAGGTGATAAATAATTAAGAAAGGATAGGCCATTTACCAAGTGAAAAACAAGAACAAACTTTCCAATAAGTGAATATCCATCCGTAACCAGTGAAGTTCGTGGGCATACTTATCTAATGCAACACGTTACAAATGTTGGTTATGCGAGACATGTTAAACAACATCATAACAGAAGGATTCCTCATAAGCCAGACGACCTGAAGCGGGATATAAACTAACCGTTGGAAAACTCTATAACTGAATCCAGTGACAGAGAAAGGTCGTCTCTATTCGTCAGTATGAGGGAAGTCTTCGTTTAAGTGTGATTACCTAAGCGTGAACCAAGTGAACAGGACTGATTCGAACCAATTCCCAGGACCTATTGTCTTACAGATAAGATTGGTAAGCTTAGTTTAAAAAGAAAAAAATGAGGGCTATTATGAAATGCTTTCAATGACAATACGCTGACTAAAGAAAAAGACTAATGAACGTATTCTCCGAGGACATGATTAACTCTTTTCACCAAAGGTAGACGCTAGTTGCGATGGAGTAGCGAGAGAGCTTTTACAAGCAGCATTTCTGAGGGTTCAACATCTGAGCTCTACCCAGTTACCCACTGCGATATACACTGACCATAACCAGGTCATATTTTGATAAAATGAAAATCAAGTCATAATTTCATATAATGGAGTTAACCATGACTGTTTTATACAATCTAGAGCAGAGATGCACGACCAATTTACAACCGGAGCTGCATTTGTAAAATTAATTATAATTTTGTGCCACAAAACGTATACATGCCTTAATTTCTGGACAGTTGGATAATACTCCATCATAATTTTCCATTTCTAATGCAATGGAGCTACTTTTCATGCTCTGTCTAACATAGAATACTTACTGATATAGTGGATTATAACGTTCATTCGGCCTAAACTTATGCAGAAGAAAAAAATAATCACTCAAATAATGACTCTGCATCTCGGAAGCAAATTTCTTGATACTGAGATCAAATTTCATTGACACCAGCCACAGAACAGGGAATAGATTGTTGTCTTTCAGTGTGTTCTTATCAACCCATTGATCTGCTAAGATTAATGAGTGAATGTTTGTATGAAGATGTAAGTGGAGTTGAACTAGTAGTATGCAAAGATACCCGGCAACCTTCTCCCCCAATTATGGATACTGATCTTTAGGCAAGCATTTAAAGAAAATGTGCAGTTATGAGTTTCATGATGTTATGTTCAATCTCACATAAAGCATTCCGGGCCGCACATCATGTAGTCGAAGGCCACAATGCAGCCCGCGGGCCTCTAGTTGTGCATTCATAAAAGGGAAAAACAATCTCATTGCCGATGCTTTGTCACGAGCTGAACGGGTTGAATAAATAAATAAAACACCCCCACATAATGTTTCATAAACACCCACCAGAAGGAAGGTTTTGGCCTTTTCTATCAAAAACTTTCTTTTAAGGGAGGAGGAATAATGTAAAACCCAGTGAGCTTCGTCACTATTCGCTGATGATCTCAGATGGCGACTGACAAATTGATAGTTGAACTCGGTATCTCATAAATCAATCTAGTTTCCTCTTGATTGAGAGATGAGAGATTGTAAACAGTGGTATCTGGCAAATGGTAGCAACCGGCAGAGGGAGTGTTACTGTTAAGGCAGACACACCCTCTCACTCCGTTACATTGGTCTGGTCGCAATCTAAACTCTACAACACTTCATCTCCTGATAGATGACAACTCCAACCATCGATTCTACGATGAAAGAATCTTCACAAGAGACTGTATGGCTTAGCTCAGAGCGGCCAGCGTGGTTACTGGATAGACCGGCCTACTCTATTCTGGCTGCCTGAAAATTTCAAAAAGCGACGACCCGTCACTTGCACGATCCTCACCTCGTCACACATTCTCTGGCGTCGTACTTTTGTTTATGAAGATGTATGGTATTGTGGTGGTTAAACAGGTTATCTAGAGTATATAATGATTTAACTTTTCCTTCAGATGAGCACATGTTAGCTTGCCTATTAACAACGATAATGAGGGCAGAGGATTATTTTATCGGGAAGAAAAATAATCATTCTTGTGACATCAACAGCAACACTGTTGAGCCAATATACTGAATTCAGTATCTTATTGGTAAATGTTGCATAGCTATAATACATACATACCATCTTTATATATATTTTTATTAAGATGACATTTTGAACACGACTAGTCAAACATATAACTCTCGAAGCAATGTACTCATGAATGACAATAATTACCAACTTCATCAGTATCACGTCAATGTAATCTCGTTTTTCTCGATTTAACATCAACAAGGGAGAGTGTAAAAAAAAAAAAAATGCACCACAGTGGAGTATGGTTCACATAACAAAACACGTCAGCTGACTGGCCTGTTTACACGATGATCAAGCCACACATTCATGGGAGAATGAAAATTTCCCTCAATCATTACACATACCAGGTGTACATATGGTAAAGACTGGGCTAAGCAACTTACACGGTCGAAAGTAAGGTTATAACCATCGGTGTTCCTCCCTTTCTAAAGTTAAAATACCGTTTATAATCGTCACATCGTGACAGTACTAAGAGCAGAAGTGTACGATACATGAACACAGCTGAAGTAGGCTATTGGCATTGGCAGCGTTACGTTGATATCTATGACAGATTCCCTAACGCTCTCGAGAATTCCACAGTAATCTTGACCATCAACACCCTGCCAGTAGTGGAACGAGCGTTAAAATCCTATTCAGCACTTCAATGCTCTCTATTAATGATGCATGCGCCAAGATTTTATTTAAAAGCAAAGAGTTCAATACTCGAACCAGATCGTGATGTCACTAACAAGCTCCTCTTACCCTTCACTATTATTCAGCAGTGGTCAGGCAATACCAATTGCGTCATCATCATAGAAGGCGGATGATCGTAACTGAGATGGAGGTAATAATGTTTGTCCCACCTGTATGGCTGTCGTATACTGATCTTATACATGATAATCGCATTAAGAAAGTCAGTGATGAAAATGAAGTCGAATGTTGATATGAAATGTTAAATGTTCATCTTGTTACCAAGTGACAAGTTTGTCTGAAATTCACAGAACCCAGGTCGTGGCAGCAGGAAAAACAAGGTCGGATAACAACCAAAGAAAAACTGAAAGAAAACTGCCACAGTTGAGGGTACGGATGGTAAACTCTGCGGCACGTGCATGTCGGTCGAATCTCACAGCGAGATAAATTGGATTGGTTGTAAAATGTCATGCAGACGTTGGCATCATCTGTGCTGGGTGTTGCCAATATCTGATACTACTGATTAATATCTACGTACAATAAAGTACAATGAAATACATGTCTTGTTGAAATAATGTTAAGATTATAAATAAATGGACATCCCTGAGAAAACAGATATTCATTTCATATATGCTGATGTACAACTTAGAAAGGTTCTTTAACTGTATTCCATTATACAAACTGATATGATTTCCCAGATTGACACGAGTTTCGTTTCCCACGGAGTTTAACTAGACATTTAAAAATGCTCATCAATCATTTACTTTTCGATGAAGCGAGGAACATCATTATTATGAACGATGAGTGAAAAATGAATGGTAAAATTTTAGTTCAGGTCTGCCACATAAAGTTCCAGTTATACGTGATATTATATCGTAACGGCAGAGGAGCGTGTAGAAAACAGAATAACAGATTTCTATTTCATGGTAACAGATTAACTCGATATTGGAAAATCCTATGGAGATCAGGGGAAAATATATGACTGACAGGCATGTAACGTGAGTGAAACACTCGATGAAGAAAACAGAACCTATGAAGTTCTCATCTATCCTTACCTTGAGGCTAATATTTGCCTTAATATTTAGTGCTATAGCTGAAATATATGTGCGCAACTGCAGTCTGCTGCGTATAGCCACAAGCTGAAGAATGTACGCATTAACGTACGCAACGGCCAAAAACTAAAAGTAAATACGAGACCGTAACAGTTACATATAAAATAATGAAAAATAGAATAGGATAATGCAACTGCTTTAGGAAGTTGTGTGAGGTTTTCAGAGGTTCATTTAACTCTTAAGTATGTTTCAATGATCAACGATTCTTATTTTCATATTTTCCCTGACCTTCATAGCCCTCTCTATTATTGACATAATTAAGAATTAACTAAATATGAAAATCACGCTCCGACTCTCTTAACCAAGGCGCACACTGAGACACAGGGCAGCACAGCACAGGGCAGACACAGGACAGCACAGCACAGCACAGGGCAGACACAGGGCAGCACAGCACAAGGCAGACACAGGCCAGGGGAGGGCAGCACAGCACAAGGCAGGCACAGGCCAGGGGAGGGCAGCATACCATAGAGCAGGGCAGCACACCATATGGCAGGACAGCACAGCATAGGACGGACACAGGGCAGCAGCATAGGTGAGGTGTGCACACTGAGAAGCAGTCTTTCGTAGTGTGTGTGTGTGTGTGTGTGGTACCTTCTCTGCTGTGCTGCTCACGGCTAAGTTGGAATATCACTTAAATATAGATTCAGACTCGGACTTGAAGTGGAGCATTTATTGCTACTGTATGACATCAGCAAAGGAAAGAAGCCGGTATGGAGAAGCGAGTACATGAAGACACGAGGTAAGCGTCATGGAGAATCTGCCCTAACATCCGAATTGTCTAATGCAAAATTTAGGAACTACTTTCGACTAAGCAGACAACAGTTTGATGTGCATTGTATGACAGCACGACATTAATTCAGAAGGTTGTAACGCCCAAAAGCCAATTGGAAGCAAAGAACAATTGGCAGTTTTCTTAAGGCAAGTGTTTATTTCCATATTTTGCTAATATATTGTTTCTATCAATACTATATGACTGCAAGAGAAGTGGAAAATTTCAGAAATAGAAAAATATCATGGATGATCGTCTCTAACGATTAGGTATTTGAAAACAATACAATGCCTAGTCTCATACAAGACTGGTTCACTCCCTCCTCACAGCCTCAATCAATTGCTTGTATGATGCCACTGAATGGACTGACGCGTGTTACAAGGAAGCAGAAATCTATTTCAACCACTGTGCGGCGCAGGGCAAAGCAGGCCCGCACATGCACTGTGCTGCCTTGCGTGCTCGTGATCTCATTTGATTTAACTATCTATAAATTTCTGCCCTGTTTTGTGCTGCGTCGCCTGCGTCTCAGTGTGCGCCTAGACTTATACCTTTAACCAAACCCTAACTATGCAAACAATGGAAAACAAAGTCACTCATATTTCAAAGCTATATCATTGTGGCTTGTCTAAATAGAAACTTTCGTAATTAATGGTACAGATATTATCATCGACCTGTAAAACTAATGATAGTACCGCACAATCTGCGGCTGGTGAAAATAATAATCATACTGTATCATAATCGATCGGCAGAAAAAAAAAAAAAAATTCTACCTATAAATCATTTCCTGAAAGAAGTAATGTTTATGTATACGAAATGTTCCCGTCCTTCTCTGTTTTCCGGTATGTTTGTTCGATCGAATATCACACGAATATATCTGTACGTTTAAAGGAAATCAATACATTCTTTATTACTTAAAAGTGTCATTAACTCAGTGGCATTCCCTTTTCTTCTTTGTCTCTAGTTCATGTGCTCGAATCTCAACGTGGTTATAATACTATACTTTTCAAAAATTTCACAAGACCTTAGGCTAGTTTTCAGAGCAGATGACAGCTATAGATTACATAGTATTAAATTCTTATCACTTACGGTGTTCTAATCAAATGATAATCATGTCACGAATATCATCAAGAGAAAGTCTCCCAATCTTTTACAAGGATATCTAGACATTCCCGAACCGGACTTTAAGGTCATGTAGTGAGAGGTTTAAGCCGCCGGGTGCCGGTCGCGTCTCGTATCCCTCACATTACAAAAACTAGTAAAGGCTAAGTGAATACAGGAGCTGCCTCGTATGTTTTTATGTAACGTGAACTCTTCTGAAATAGAATTTTCAAATAAGGATCAACAAATAACCAATGGACAATCGAACCATGATCGCCAAATATCACTCGGTATACAACCTATAATCATTTGAAACATGATGGCCAAACAGCATTCAACGTATCAGCCATAATCAGCTGAAAGATAGGGCAAAGCAACGCTTGGCATAACAGCTATAATAATTTGAAACATGATGGCCAGACAACGTTCGACACATCCTAAAATCAGTTGAAACATGATGGCCAAACAGCATTCAAAGTTTCACCTATAATAAGTTGAAACATAACTGCCAAACAAGTTGATAAATAATAAGTTTGTTACTTACCTTCCGGCAGGTGCAGGTCCTCGGAAACCATATCTCACGAGACACGAGGCCCCGGAAAGTGATCATTCTCCATATATTCCACGCAATTACACTACATTTAGGCTTTGGGTTTAATTCTGGAAGTTGTTTTATACTGAAGCCATTCATCATTGCTAAATATTGCAATGTTTCACTACATTTTTCATTAAGCACTAACTGCTCCTAATTTCCATGCATAATCATCATTACGATATAACACAATGACTAACTATTATTTCTACCATATTGTTCACTAATCACTGACCCACACAAGAATAGATTTTTAAAAAATTAAGTTATTTGACCCGGTTGATTTAGTTCACGAACTTAAACTAATCAATTGATTGTCTCACTGGAATCATATCTGAATGTTTCTGATATGCTGTTGATTTTATCTAATACTTTAGGAAACGTGTTAACACTCACGCCGGAACACACTCGGTTTATACACTTTACAGACATCAGTCAGCAACTAGAGACATTGTTATAAGCGATGTCATTCGATTCATTTCACGAGTGTATCATCAGATACCACAGACAACATTAACGTGTCCTCCCTCCTCTTTCCTCAACCAGGGTCTGATGAAGACTGACTGTTTATATCCTCCTGGAAGTTGGGCGGGACAACCTAGTCATAAGCAGTTTAGCTAAGAAATAGGTAGTTTCACTGGGTCACGTCAGCAAGTAAGAAATTTATTTCTGTTGTAATCTCAACGGTAAATGCAAAAAATCAGTAAACTGTAACATACTTTAAGATTATAGCACCTAGCTGGTGGATTTTGCTGGAAACATACAGATATATGTGCCGACCCACCAGGGACATAAACACTGGTAAACTAGTGGGCGGAGCAACGGTCGCTGGCTTACTTCGCGCCACAACTGCCGCCAGTGCACCGGCGACGTGGCGTCGGTACCCACCGAGACACACACAGCTATCACTTCACTTTTCACGTTAGCAATGCGTAGATCACATTGATTTAAGTACTGCGTGTCATTTTGACTGAGTTGATGAGACCATCAGATCTGGGTGCTCCGAGCTGGTGGCACCTACAATTTGCATTCATCTGGCTTTCCACTTCCCAGTCAGTATACCATTATGATGAATTTTCCCCAGTGCATATAATACATATGATATCAACTCCTTCAATCTCTATAATGTGTTTAACATGCCCTTCCTCTAAAAATATGCTCTCCAGTATATATGAACTACCACAGTCATACTTACGGAGAGTTTGTGTTCGTATGACAAGGAACTTAAAAGAAATTGGTCTAAATTCAATGACAAAAGAATACACGTGTGTGCAATTTATGTCGCGCACAGCCAACAACACGTCATAGTTAACAAAGTATTTATCACTCATTTCAATTAGTTCGCTTGTTATTCAAAGGAATATTTACTGTGGTCGCGTCCACATTTCCAAGGTTATGATTATGTTGTTTACAGGACAAATTCAACAACGTCAGCAATAAACAAGGTAAATTCATAATGCATTTTCAATATGGTACCTTTTGTGTTTATCTGATACCCCTTATTTTTGTAAGACTTGGTACTATTTAAAAGGTAGAGTGGCAACTATGGGTGGAGATTATGTAGACATCCGTAATGTGTGACCCAGACAGTGAGGCAGAAGTGTATAGGCAGTATGAGCTCTCTTTCTCCTTCCCTCGTTCCCCTCTCGTGCGAAGGTAACTCGTAGCGTTTTCTATGAAGGGGCTGGTTCCCACATTATGTTGAATGCGGTGATATTATGTAAGTATGACAATGAATCTAACTAAAAATCCACCACGATTATGGATGTACAGACACCAGCATTATTTATTAAAATATAGTTTAGTTTTTTATTTCTTTTAACCCATTAAACTTATGCAGATCGTCTGAAGGCTAAAGATAAGAAAGCCAAGCTTCGCTCCGCGTGAAAACGGGAAGACGAGCTGTGCCGTAACAGAACAGAGTGGAATGATGATCCTATATATTTATTCGAGTGTTTGCATGGCAGAAGAGACGTTATAATCTATTTCATCCTGGTACATGCGACAACTTTTACTGCTTGAATATTTTGATAAACAGGCGTTTCCTTTATGGTGTATAACAAATATGTTGATATAATTAATCGTAACTTTTTCGGTAAGAAGAGAGCGTCCGTAATGATAAACAACTTTGAACTGTTGTGCTTTATAAGTTAGCTGGGTCAATGTTGTTTGTCATTGGACGTCATATATTCAACATTATCCAGACTTAGGAAGGAGAGTGCACATTATGTGTACGATCATAGCAAGTTATTTTGATATACCATAATCTAAGTGAAAAGGATCCTGTCTCGCACTTTGGGCGTAGACTTTACCTAAATCTGCTTGATAATGTCCTAACACAGGTAGTTGATAAACCTATGCAAGACGAGAGTATACTAGATTTAGCTCTGACTGCTAATGTGGATCTCGTTAACAATGTGTCGAAGTTGGAGAAAAGTCTGGTACTAGTGATCATCAGCTAATTACTTTTGTGTTAACTCTCAACATTATTTGTAATGCTGGTCAACATGAGAGTGGCGAAAAATACCAAATTTTAAGGATCCTCGTATCGCCGTTAACAGGCAAACTTGTGATGGTAAGTGGAAGATATATGGACGTGCCATGGGTGAGTTACAGTAAAACTTTCAGTGTAGGAGACATTTGCGCCAACTCGAAGTAGACGGTCTTTTTCCATTGCAATGCCAAAATGGTGGAACGTTGACATAAAGAAGTGTTTTTGTCTAAGAAAGCATCACATAAGAAACTCATAGAGACCAGTAACCAGCTTGATAGAGCAAATTATGTAAGTCTGCGAAAAGAAACTAAGACATACATCAAAGCAAACGTCAGTATGCTGAAAATAGCATAGCAAACTCGGAGTTTCATGGATATATTAGAGGCAAGAGTCAATTGGTCCATTAATAATTGACAATGGTGATTTGATTCACGACGACGAAGACATGTCAAAAATTATATTCTTTTCGCATCTGTGTTTACAATTAAAGATACATTTCATGTCTCAGTTCCTGTTCTAATACTAAGAGAGGAAAACATTATGCGGCAACTGGACAACAGAGTTGAAGACGAAGTATCATTACTAAATGAAATGAAAATAGATAAACAGCAGGCCCAGATTAGCTAGATTTGAGGACAATGAAAGAGGTGGGAAATGAAATAGTTAAACCCTTGACTGCTCCCTTCAAAAAGTCACTTGATACGGGAAAAGTTCAAGAGAATGGAAGCTTGCTAATGTAACACCCATTGTCAAGAATGGTAGCAAATCACTGCTCGGAAATTATTGTCCAGTCAGCTCAGCCTCAGCGTCTGTAGTTGGTAGACTTACGGAAACCATCATTGCGTATAAGACCGTAAACCATTTAGAGGACCACAACTGAATGATTAACTCTCAGCATGGTTTTTGAATAAACCGCTCATGTCAGACAAATCTGCTAGATTTCTTCGATGATGTAATCAACTTGTATGATGAATGTAAAGCAGATGATGTTGTCTGTCTAGATTTTTAAAAAGCATTCGATAAAGATCCATATCAAAGGTTGCTAACTAGAATTAATTCACAAGGCTTTGATGAGGTTGTACTCAGATTGTTAGGCGTAACAAGTGGTGTACCACAAGGATCAGTTTTGTGACCGGTTCTGTTCCTCACACACACACACACACACACACACACACACACATATATA
>JAUUDZ010013676.1:0-22426 GCA_032361705.1 Panulirus versicolor | reverse complement strand
CGCTAATATAAATTCGCGGAGAGCTGAGCAGGACGAGTGTGTGTGGGCAGGCCAGCACATCACGTGAATGTAAGGCTTAAGGGGTGAGGCAGGGGTCTGTGGAATGGTGGGAAAGGGGTGGGGGGTGGGGGTGGAAGATGGAGTGGTTGGGAGAGAACACCTGGGGAGAATGGAAAGTGGGATGATGGGCAAGAGTAATCTGCAGTAAGGGACAGGAGATTGGAGGGCAGAAAACAACAGCACATGGGGAGGAAAGTCTCGCTGAGGGCGCGGGAGAAGTGGGAGTTAGAAAACATTAAAGATGGAAGAGACTCGTGTGATGGTCGAGTCTCGTGAGTGAAGCGGAATATAGAGGCAGAGAGAACACAGGATGAGTTAACAGTGGAGAAGGAGGTCGGAAGAGGTGTGAGTGGAATAAAAGAATAAGCGAGACGGAGAGGAGAATGGAAGAGAAGTAACAGTTGATGGCGCAGGTAAGAGATGCGTCCTCTCTCTGGTCTGATCGACCCCCAAGACGGGTTCTGACGGTGACTTGTGTTAACTGTAGGCCCGAGTGACCCCTCTCGTGCTCACAGACTACCGTCACCTTGTACGACCTACATGTTCAGTCTTCAGAATAAAAGGGGTAATCATTTAATCACACCGTGGTTTATAAGTTGACGGGGTTACTTACACTTGTTGATATACGAGTTGATACCGTGTTAATCATATCTGAACGTCCAGGAACAATAAGATAAAAAGTGGTCTTTAAATAGATCTGAAATACACCACAAACCAGACATCAGTACTTTAATCCCGAGTCCTCGGAGGAATTTCTGGGAAAAAGAACTTCACAATAAACCACTGTCCGTGGAGTACACTATACTTCGTGATTATGTTCAGCCAATCAGAATCACGGATGCTCCAGTTGGGATTGGAGTAGGGGGGGGGGACCTACTGTGACAAATATGTGGGAAGGAAGACTAGTGAAAATCTAAGGGGGGGGGGGGGGGGGACCTACTGGGACAAATATGTGGAAAGTAATACAATTGAAAATCTTGGAGAATGAGGAAGGGACATGCATACATATGTACATGTAAACAAACACAGGGAGGGGCAGACAAAGCTGAATAGAGACAAGCAGGGACATATGGAGGCATCTATTCCACTTGAGCAAAGAAGCGATCCGACCTTATATCGAGTACTGCCCTCACATCTGTGCATGCTTGCCTGAATGTGGAGTTTAAGGCAATCAGACATTAATTCTCACAATCTGACCTCGAAACATGAACCACTTGCGCCCTTACACCGTAGTCCTGATTCGCTTTTTTCTTCTCCATATATGACATTAATTTCTGCTTCTGTCCCCATCAATGAATAGACCACCTAACAGTCGGCAAGTTACTTGTTACATGATTAATGAGACCGTTGGCAACAGCAAGGTGGGCTGTTATGTGTATTTCTTTCCTTACACCTCGAAGTACCCCTTTAAGTCTCTCCTAACAACTACGACCTGTCTCTTTTTGGAAGGCAGATCTTCTACATCCTTCAAAACTCTCAATTACTCCTACCCTTTAATTTGGCCTTTCCTTGAACATTAAAGGCAGACTGGAGCTTTCAACATCAGAAAACAAAAGTATCACAGTGGCTGTCATTGGCTCGAGGAACTCGCTGCTGACAAGAGTATAACAACATCAGCATCGTTGGCCTCACGGTGATAACCCTCCTGTCTCTGTGTGTATATCAGCCAGTCTATCGTCTGTGTGGAAAGTACGTTCCTAAAACTGAGATAAGCCCAATGGTCTCTCTTTACTTGTACACACACTTTCTTTCCAGCCCTCTTCCCTTCTGTGCAAACTTATATTTCCGTATAACTTAGCCCGGATTCAGTGCTCATTAACTAGCATCCCAAACTCCGTAGAAACAAAACATGCATCGGTTTTCCTACATATTAGTTTTATCTCCCTTAACTACTGGGTGTAACTAAAAAAAGAAAGTGAAGAAAACTTTTACACGGTACACTAACTATAATTGCTAGAGGCTACGTAACATGGCAATTCTTACTAATCAAATACATAATCTTATCTTAACGGGACAACACGTTTATATAACTGTTAAAAGGTTTTATCTTATCATAACGAAAATTTGACTACGTAGAAGACATGTCTAATATAGATGCATGAGGGAAAATATGTAAAATAATGATCTACATAAGTTTCCAGGCTCCAAGGCACCGTAAGTAAGCGGTTACTCTAGCCGCTGTTCTCGGCCAAATATCCGAGACGCCAGAAGTATGGCAAGACCATTAGGAGGTCAGGGAGATGCTGTCGAACCAGCGGCTGCCTCAACATGAGGTCAGGGAGATGCTGTGGAACCAGCGGCTGCCTCAACATGAGGTCAGGGAGATGCTGTGGAACCAGCGGCTGCCTCAAAGTTTCTACCAGAGGTAGAGCAAGAAGAACTGTTGGTCACCAGTTATATATGATCCTGGATTACGCATCATATTAGAGTATTTTGGTCGTGCTCGAGGGGTCAACAGCATTACCAAGTTGGAGGAAAACTGGCCAAATCCTCCTACAGACATGGTTGAAGATAGGATGCCATGAAAAGGCACACACAAGCTAAGCTACGAACAGACTGCCTTTGCCATCAGCCCATGACAACCAACAAGACTTACGTCACTTAATTGCTACAGTGAACATGTAGTAATCATTAATATTACCTTCGAGGCCCAAGTTTCAATCTATGACACTGGACATTGGTTGGGGTTCAGCAGGGTGGCTTGAGAAACTTAAACACCAAGTCCATCCTACGAAAATGGAGTTCAAATCAAAACATAAGTGAATAGATAATTCAACACACTATTCAAAATAAGCTTTGGAGACAAGGGGTGCCAATTCTTTTTAATCTTCTGTGTTAGATATATTGCACCTCAGATACTTAGCAAATTTTATAACAAATTTCTAAAGTGCCAAAATTATAGTTTATGCATATAACAAAGGCGACGGCCATAGCCAAGCCTCGATCGACTCTTAATATGGAAGTCACTAGTTTTTCGTGATTTCCAACCGCTAAATCTAAAATGTATGACTGATCATCAGATATCGAATACCTCATAATCCTGATTTTTTTTGATAATATCCCATACTTTGTACCAACCCTTGTACAACAGTTTGTAATATATTCAAGAATGAAGAAGAATAGACCACATGCTGCATATAAAGCTAATGTCAGACTTCAAATCTACAGACAAGCATTACAACTTATCTTGTATAATGACAATAGGTAACTTTCAACAGTATTTCAGAGAAGATATGACCCTGTAGTGTTATGCAAAATTCTTCAACATGGAACTTTTTCATTTTATAACATGGACATAACACAATTCTAGCATGTACATTAGACCTAGAACCAATCACTGGTATCGCATGGCCATGATGAAACCACCTTGGATCAGAGTGGTCTTCTGTCAAGACACTAACAAGTTTGGTAGTTCGTATATGTTCTCCTAATAAAAACCGGCCAGTTGCACTCTGGAATGATACATTTCAGTATAAGTGTCATCCAGTCTTAATATTTATACCTTGCTTCAGCATCTTTATCAAAACTTCAGCTTTTGAGAAAGTTTGGTTTAAATTATGTTCTTTTTAAGCTCTGGGAAATAACACTGGATGTGTTTTCATTTCCAAAGTGAGCGATAACATGAAGGTGGAGGTCATTTCATGTGGAGCCAGATAGCATCTTAAGAGCTCCTCATATCTGCCTAGTAATATATACATATATATATATTCATTTACTATATATATAGTAATACATCAGATTTCATCTATCCATGTTCCCAGTTATGGATCAGTTCAGTAAACCACATGACGGTTGTGAACCAACAAAGCCTAAATATTAAATTTCCCTGGGAAAATAGCCTTGGTTTCATTCACAGCTGGAGGTACTTAGCATCAAAAATCAAGTGCATTTGCATCCCAATTCATGTCAAGCCATGGCTGCTGCAGCACTAATGACTTTTCACAGATAGATATTGTGTGTGTGTCAGTGTGTGTGTGTGTGTGTGTGTTGGCATTTGGAAAATACACTTAAGAAAGTTAGGGAGTTAAGAGTGAAACAGTTCTTGAGGCCATTTTTGAAAAATGTATCAAGTGAAAGAAAGACCTCTATATACCTTTGGTGATCCGACACATCTGGTGTCTACCATGACATCAACAGTGTACATTCATTCTGGCATCAGGGAATGTCTCAAAAGTACTTTGGTTACCCAGAGTTCTTCATAAACAATCATTATGTGGGAACTAGCTTGTTCCACAACTTCCTTAAATGATCTAAAGGTCTTGAGTAGTTTCTGCATTTCCATATACACAGACCATGCTGCATGTTGTTTCCAAGGTTCAGGTTTTGCTTTATCTCCATATAATACATACAAAATTAACTAACAAAACAATCTGAAAACCTCGCATAGTTCCAGGTATGAAATGTGCATGCGAGTATAATTTGGTACCTTCTTGCATGATTGTTAGTGTTGAGTGTAGTAGACCTACAAGGGGCACCATCTGGGGGAAGTTCCTTTCACAAAGATTAGGCACTTATTTATCTTAAAACATCATAATTTCCATTCTAATTGATAACTTTTGCACATGCACATGCCTCTTCCTATCATTTATCTTCCTCTTATCATTACTAATTAGTTCTCTCAGATACATTTCGGCAACTTACATCCATTATCTATACATGTCTGTTCCACCACAGTAATCCAATACAAAAATTCTCCTACTAAACCAGTTTCCCAATTCTTTTTCCTAATCTTACTAATTTTCTACCTATAAACCTAATGCTCAAGAAACTCTAAGTATTCAAACTAACAAATATTCTATTACAAACACAGGCAGTGCAATCAAACAGTAGCTTACCTAAATCCTGGAGAGAAATATCTTCTAATAATTCTTGGGGTTCTCAATGCTCTGGAATCACCATATATTTTAGCTATTCCTGAAATATGTTCAAATCCAATCTACTTCTTATGAAATACCGGGTAAGCCAAAAGTCACTGTGCACCTACCATAGATGAAGGGTATATTCAGAGTCTTTGTACATTAACACAAATACAGTTCCCATACTTGAAGTATATTGGTCAGCAATACATCTGTTCTACCAATACATGCTTCTCATCCCTCAATATTCGGGCCATGATACCACCCAACCCTCTTTACTCTATCCTTCCATCTCCAACTACTACTCCTGCCTTTGAAACATTGTACCTCTGTCAATCTCTCTTCCCTCATCCTCTTCATCCATACTCCTGAACCACTTAAGCACATTTCTCACAATATCAACTCGCCTAATGCTACATATTGTCCTTAGGCATTTCATTTCCAGTGCATCCAGCTTCTTTTTCTTTGTATTTGAGGCCCAAGACTTGCATCCATACAAAAAATACACTGACCTTTCCTTTCACATAATTGCTGAACATGCTCAAGACTCTAAATGGTAATGGTGGAGTGATGGGTAATAACCAGAATGCAAATGAGTTTCTTGTGTACATAAGGAGAGTGTAGTCTTAGATGGCTGTATGTCTGGTAGCGTGGTTTAAGTCTGAGTTGCAAGAGTAGTTATTCAGTCCTTGTTGGGTCATTCTGATGTGTATATTTCGAGCATGTTGTATTTGTTGGGAGTGGAGAGATCTGTGAATATTAGTCGGTGAATTTTGCATATATGTACACATACCATTCCTACTTCAAGATGCTGCTGCAAAATCCTTTTAAAAGCAGAAAGATTATTCTAAAAAAGTATCAGAATGTGTTCACCACAAATTTTCTGGATCAAGATATGGCAGACAAAGCTTGCAGGAAAAAAAAAAAGAAAAAACTACAGGATTATTTACACTACTACTGATGTGAATGTATTCAATGTTATGCAGTGTTTATACATCATAAACGCTACAAAAGGGCAGAAATACAGATATCCCATAATGTAACTGTTATGAATACTTTGCTTTACGTATATAGACACAAAAATATTAAATACAAAAAATGAAGGATAAAAACTATTACATCAAAACTTTTTATTTTCATATTATTGCCATTGTTGTGCATAGAAAAAAATCAGAATATCTAGTATATAAATTCACAGATATAGGAACATGGGATTATGTACATAATGAGATACAGCATTTAGAAGATGACATGAAAAACATGCTCACAGTATCCAATATATACAGGAAAAGCATAATATATAAAATATCTACAATTTGTGTAAATCTATACACATCGAAATACTGCTTGTATCACAACGCTTCTAGCAGGTTTGCTAGGATGTCTAAGTAAAAGATATTTACTACAAATTTTACAACATATATATAAATATGTATATGAATATATATAAATATATATAAACTACCTGGAATGGCACACTTCTTTTCAACAATGATTTGTTTTGTAC
The DNA here is from genome assembly GCA_032361705.1 of Panulirus versicolor. Classification (NCBI taxonomy): domain Eukaryota; kingdom Metazoa; phylum Arthropoda; class Malacostraca; order Decapoda; family Palinuridae; genus Panulirus; species Panulirus versicolor. The sequence goes on along the minus strand of JAUUDZ010013676.1, from coordinate 16,003 downwards.
TGTATGAAAACACTTCCAAGGTTTGTAAAACTCCTCTTCTCGTCTTCCACAGATTCAACCTAGTCTGTCAATTATCTGCGTTCAAGTATAACTTGTAAGCTGACACTGTAAAGTATCCTGTCATGCCATGCCAAATTATTTGATTTGATGCAGCTTTTAATTAAAATGTACAAATATAAATGGCTTCTACATGATCGTCATTGTGGAAATAATTAAAATTTATATTACAATTACAAACTATCGAATCATACTGTCAATAATGACCCCCAAGTGTTCTACCCTGTGTTCTGAGTTTTTATCTGGTATATGACTTTTTTGTGTGTGTTTAAATTTTTTGGGGTCTATGTTTGTTTTGAGTTTATATGTCTTATGTGATTGTGTGTGCAAATAAGTGTGTGAGAATGCTTGTTTGTATGTGAGTATGTGAAAGACAGACTGAATATATAATTAATGTACATATAAAACATTAACCACCAATCTTTTCACTAAACAAAACTGATGTTGAATTTGTCATGGTTTTGTCTGGTGATATGAATGGGTGGGTCAGATGAGTGCAATGCATCATCATCACTGGTAGAGGTAAAAGTAGGTGGGTTTAAGAGATGCAACTGGCGAGATGGTGGGCGTGGCGGGGGACCCCTGATGCCCCCAAGTTTGGGTTTTGGGGGCAGAGGTGGTGGGGAAAGTGGGAGTGCTGTCAGGGCCATTCTTGACACAGCTGATACTGAGGAGTTTTCCATTGATATTGGAGGTGGAGGTGAAAAGTCTGGAGGGTCCACATGTAGGGATGTAGAGGATGTGTCAGGTAAGGGCACCTGACAGAGAGATTCGTCACCTCGAAGAGTATCCTCAAAATCATCAAGATCTAAGTCAGGTGCCAAGAGAGTGGCATTGGCAGAGTGAGAACCTGTGCTTGAGGGTATTCCTCCCCAGACTTCAGGATGGGCCATACTGAAATAGTCCTCAGCTTCCTGGTGAGTAGGGATCACCACACCATCAGAGAAGGAACATTCCAAGTGGGCCAACAACTGATCAGCCAAGTGGGCATGTTGGTTTTCTTTATCCTGCAAAAATCAAGATAAACTAATAAATAAGATGTATGATAATGATTTTGATGGCATGATACATAATTTCTTAGCTTAAGTTTAGAATTATGAAATGAAAAATAAACAAACTAAATGCAAGTGAGAGGATTATAAATATACTTATATTCTACATCTAATTTCACAAAAATAACATCAGAGATCAATACCCAAACACTAGCCTGAAATGAAGAGGTATAGTATTTTTCTGACATTTGACTTCAATATGTTGTATATTAAAATGATTACTTTAACATCTTAACATCACTGTCATGAAGTGCAACAGGTTGTGAATAAGGTGCATTTGGAACAAATTCACCAGTCCACTTACTACTAATAACACTGTTCTCATTCACAAGGGTGGATCAAGTGCATACTGGCATGCACATTTGATGGAAAATAATTTTGCAGTAAGATGTGCGTGAGTAGGAAGAGACAAGGGTGAGTGACTCAATGTAAAAGTGTGTCTATAGTAGGGGTGTATTATGTCAACATGGCTGTTTGACCTGTTTATGGATGGAGTGGTGAGCAAGGTGAATGCAGGGGTCTTGGATTGGAAGATGTATGTAGTCTGTTGGGGTAGGAGCACTAGGAGGCGAGTCAGTTGTTTGCTGATAATATGGCAAACTAGTTTACTAGTTATGGAGACTATTGCCATGGCCACCCACCTTGGGGGAGTTCCAGTTGGAACAGGTGTCAGAGATATAGATAGATAGATAGTTGAGAATACATGTGAATAAAAGTAAGGTTATTGGATTCAGCAATGAGAAGAGAGGGGTTACTTGGAGTGTCAGCTTGAATGGACAGAACTTGGAAGAAATGGAATGTTTTGGATATCTGGGGGAGAATATGGCAGCAAATGAAGCCACAGGTGATGAGTCAAATGTCTTAGGGGCACTGAGGAATATGTAGAAAGAAAGGTCACTGTCTTCAAAAGTAAAGATAATTATGTCTGAAAGTACAGCAGTCCCAACAGTGAGATGAGAGACATGGGCCTTCGATTAAAGTGTAAAGGACAGGAAGAATGTGATGGGAATAAAATGTCTTAGGACGCAATGTTGTGTGAGTAGGGTTCATGGAATTAGAAATGACAGAGTGAGAGAAAGAAGTGGTAATAAGAGTAAAACAAATGTCTGGTAGTAAAAGAAGTATGTATGAGTATGTATGAAAGAGCTGAAGAGGGTATGCTGAAAAGGAGGAAACCAAGAAGGAGGTGGAAGGATGAAGTGAAAGATGCTTTGAAGGCTGGAGCATAACCATGCAAGATGGTGAAAAGCCATGCAAGGGAAAGAGCACATTGAAGCTAAGTTTACTGGGATGATATGCTGTCAATGGGCTGAACCAGGGTATATGAAGTGACCAAGGGAGGCCACAGAGAGATCTGTGGGGCCTGATTCTGGATAGGGGCTCTGCTTTTGGTGCATTACATATGATAACTAGAGACAGGATTTGAAAAAATGAGGCCATTTCTTTGTCTGTTCCTGGCACTACTTCGCTCATGTGGGAAATGGCAAACATGTATGGGAAGGGGGGGGAGTGCAGACTGGAATAAGGGCAGGAATTCCCACTTGTTATCCTTTAACACTTATACATATTTACAGTTTTAATCATCAACGAAACCCATCAACTGTACCATCACACATTACTGCTTGATAAGCTGTGACAGAAAAATCTAATAAATTTTGTGATAATGTATATGATTGTATGATTCATTATTTGGAAAAATTCTGAACTGAGAAATTTTAAAGATTAATGAGGTACTTCACTCTGTAAAAAAACATTCTCCAACATCAACACACAGATAACAGCACGAATCAACTACTTTACTTGATGGGGGTAAACAAAACTTACTGCAGCATAAGAGCACTGGACAGAGTCAATTACCTTCCATACAAATAAATGACATAGTTTTATCATTAAGGATATCTATTAGCAACATAACATAAACACTGTGAGAGATAAAAGGTGAAATGTGTAGATAAGGAAAATAGATGAACTTGTATAAGATGGAAATAACCCGCTTTCTAAATAATAACAGTTCTTCAGCTAATCAGTAAATCTGAACTAAGAGCATCATGTGCACGGAGATAAATATGAACAAATACACCTCTCTCCCCTCTTTCATTGTTTTCTTAATGATTCCACATGTAAATTACTTACTTTTACCAACAAAAATTTAATATAAATTGGGTTGGGATACAGATTAACTGACACTGGAGTAATTCTTATTTACTTCATTCAAGAAGTGGGTCTTTCAGCTAGTCATGGGATGCCTGTTCAAACACAGCATGTACAGTGATAAGTTGTCTTCTCCAAGGTGTTGATGTTTGAGATCATGGCTTTCCAAAAACTTTCTGAAAGACAGCTTATCACCATACTTTCTTCATTTTGTCTCAGTCTTTTTTCAAGTATAGTTACCAAAAGTGAACATAATATTCAATATGATAGTATGCATTTTCTCTGGATATCTTTAACCTTTGAATGAAGTTATTGCAACAAATCAATGATTACTATTATCATTATCATTTCTATTTATATAGTGCTTGTTTGGACATATGGAAATAATGAGTGACAGGTTGACAGAAAAGATATGTGTGCCATAGATGGAGGGGACAAAGACGAGGAGGAAACTGAACTGGAGATGAAGGGATCGCATTAATAAGATTTTCAATGTTCAGGGCCTGGACATGCAGGAGGGAAAAAGGCGTGCATGGGACAGAGTGAACTGAAGCAATGTGGTATACTGGGAGATGACACGTTGTCAATGGACTGAATCAAGGCATACAAATCAGCCATGAGAAACCACAAAAAGGTGGTGGTTTTGGTGCATTAAACATGACAACTAGAGAATGGAGGTACATGAATGAGGCCTTTTCTTTGTCTCAAGACTGTGAGACAATAAATGAGATGCAGAAGTTTAAGGAGGTTAATGTGCATATGCAATAGGTGATGTGCGTGGAATGACGAAAAAAATGAATAAGAAAGGCGGAAAGAAGGGGCATATATAGAAGTAGTTTACCTTCTCATATTGCAACATGTGGGAGCTGAGATAAAAATGATACATAAGAAATATTCATAAAAAACTATAACTGTGTCAAGGAACTATAATGAAGGGGCCATGGAAAAATGAGACAAAACAAGCCCTGGGGTTAATGGAAATACATTATCTTGAGGTTTTTGGTTGACAGAGTAAAAGATGAAATACTGCAATAGTTTGAATGAATGGAAAAAATTATAAAATCAATATATGCCTAAGGTTGGCAGAAGAGTATACAGGGGAAGGCAAAAATCAATATGGCAGGTTATACTGCAGGGACACCTAGGTGAGAAAAGACAGAAAAATTTGAGGAAATGTAGCAGAGTTATAGTTGTCTACAAAAATTTCATTTACTGTGTCTTATGAAGAACACTGCATATAACACTTTTAAGGATATAATATTGGGTACTGAAAAAGGAACAGGTAAGAGAAGTGGAAAGTCTTGAAGAGCTGTTTAACACCATGAATAATGGTGAGAGAAAAATAAAGAAAAGGAATCTCACAACTTCTCATATTACTCATACTCCATCTTCCATAAGATTACAGACTGGCTTGGTGAATTCTTTACCTTAGAAACATTAAGAAGGAATCTGTAGAAAACAAAGGGATGTGCCTTCTTGTGTGTACATACACTCACATGCAAAGAAACTCAGAATAACACAGGCTTCAATTCAAGATATTCAACAGCCCTACACAATTAATAACAAAAAAAATCACCTCAGTACCCACCTGGCTCAAGAAATGCCTGACAGAAAATCCCAAGGCACCCCAAAGTGTTAGAGATTTGTGTTAGTAACCTGAAAAGACATAACATACAACATGCAATACAAGTAAAGAACAAGCAAAAGATCTGGATATTCACGTGAAAGCATGTGCTGGTAAACAAAATAAAAACTATTCTGGAGAGCAGTGTGAATTAATTTTTGTTATGTAACTGTATATGTATAAGGCTATGCTTCATAACTGCGAAAGAAGGAACATGCAAAAGTACTTCTAAGCACTACACTTCACCTCTACAGGTAGCATTCTGAGATGCAAGAGCAATGTTTGAAATATTTCCTGAAGACTTTTGCATGTTCACTTCACTGACACACATCTGAAGCATCAATCTTCTGTCTGCACCATGAAGCTCTATGAGTTTAGTCATAAAAAGAATAAGAAGACATATAACCTAGAGTAAAGGCAAGAGACTTTTTGGGAAAGGAAATTTGGAAACAAGAAAGTGTATGTGACATTAGAAGAATGTGCTCAGTAAGCTTCTGTAGTTATATATATATATGTAATGCAGTTTTCCTAACCACAGTGCTTGAATAAGAAGAATCTGAACAGTTAGATGAGACTTTTATTTATATGTAAACACACTGTAAGAGGACAGATATACTACAAGAAAAACTACACATTCTCAGTACATTTACATACACCTTCTAATGTCTGGTATTATGGACTAACATGCATTATGCTATCTGTCACATGTAAATATATATGAGACAGCAAATACAAGAATATAACTTAATGAACATTCCATACCATTTTTAATACACAACAAACAAACTTAAATATATCACACTACAGTGGTTATCCACTACTGAAAATTACAACATAGAGCACAGCACTCTACAGAAGTACCTTAAAAGAACAAATTCTTGTAAAGTTACACTGTACTGCATCTGATCTGGAATGACAGTAAGAAAGATGAAGTATCTGATCTTTGTAACACGTGTTGAAGATAATTTTGTTCAAAGCTGCAGTAGTGTTTAAAATTCAGTCACACTGTATATGTACTGTCTTAGTATAAACAACAGTAAAGTTTCCTTTAGTATGCAATGAATACTACAGATAGTACTTTTCCCCTGACAAAAGCAGATAAGGAAAACAAACAGTTATCTTATACTTACAACATCAGTAAAGATAATATATACAGAGAATGTGACAAATGAAGTAATAAAATTAAACAGTTTTAGCAGGGAAGATACTAAAATAGAGTTCTAGAGTTAAAAAACTACTGTTTCTACATTTATCCCAGTATGTACAAATTTCACGTAAGGTGTGTACATGCTCTAATGATCCCTAATGACAGGCACCTCATACACATGAACAAACTCAATGCATACCTGAGGCTGGTCACATTTAAGAAAATCTGGAAGCTCAAAGTTTATTTCCGTTCCTCGCTGATCATCAAGACGGCTTCTTTGAGCTCTTTTCAAACCTTCATACAACTCTGAAATGAAGAAAAGCATTTCATAACATGAGAGCAATATGTATTTATTTATCATCGTGAAAGCTGATCTAAAATACACAGAAAAAGCTGGTACTTACAACTGTTAAGGTAATATATAATGAGTGAACTCAAGAACAATCAAAGAAATACATTTATATTTACTAAGATACTTTCAAGCAGTATATGAAAAGGCATAATTGAGAGTTCTCTTTATAGATGAAAAGTTAACAATGCAAAACTAATATTAATTCACTATGACAGTAAAGAATGGCAAGAAAGACACGCCACAGAAAAAGTTTTATGAAGGATGAGCATTACTGTATTATGATATGCTCTGAGCTGATACATGCCCTGTCTACATTCATGGTGAAAAATAAAAAATGCCAATGATAAGTACAAGTAAATTTATCTACTAATCAGCTCATACAAACTTAACTTACCATCATTTTCCTGTTTCACGTTGGCAGGGTTATTACCACGACGTTTAGTGACCAAGGCATGGTCAGGGTGAGGCAACATCCCCCGAACACTAAGGTTTTCATGCACACTAGACCTATTGCTTGGTTTTCGTGGCTTATTACCCGTTTCCTATAAATAAGAGTCTTAAAGTTACCCACTCACACAAATGAGATCCTTTATATAAACATACATTTTTCTCAAACAAATTTCGAGGACAAAAATATTCATAGCAATATCTTATGATTCACTAAAAAATGAAAGATAACCTTCTAATAAAAGTTGTAATCTCATTAATTATGGCAAATAAAATGAGATAAAAAATAAAAAGATAAATATATACAACATATTTATCAAAGATAGATGAAAATGATTCGTTAATAAATAATCAAAGACACTAATAATACCTTGTCTGGAGCAAGGGAATTCCTGCGGCTAAAGCCACCCAAAATACTGGATGACCTGTCACTACTGTTATCAGTCTGGAAAAGAAAAAAATATTCTGTTACTCTAAACATTATCACTTCTCCTTTCTATATAATATAGATGAAGAAATATTTTTTTTTGCCCTCTTCCTAAAGCCTTATAAGGTATCAAATGGTAATGAATTCTCACACGTGACAAAGCTCACCAATCTGATCTGTAATACTGCATGTGTTACAACCTGTATGATGCTGTTAAAACAAATCCAGCATTTCATAAACAAATGTGATTATGCACGTTAAGCCACTTACTCTAGATGATCTAGCATCGAAGTCTAGGATACCAAGCTCATCAAAATTTTGCTCAGACTTCCCTTTCAGTAAGTCTTCAAAAACACGGTTGGTAATTTCATCAAGTGTGCTCCCTCTTTTTTTCTGCCGTCCTGGTTCTACTCCCCATTCTGAAAAAGTCAAGAGTGTATCTTTTATTTGAGATCATTACAAGTCACTAATCTTAAAAATCCAAAGGCATACTGTGCACTTTCTATCACATTTTAAAGAAAATCTGGCACCAAAGTGTGAAATCAATATCTTCCACAAGCTCAAAACAGAATCAATTTTGTGGTTTATAATGCATATACAACAATTGATTAAAACTGGGACAGGCTTTTTGAAGCTTATAGCTGAAGTAACTGTCACAAGTCATTCAAATTTCCATGCACCCACCTATAGAATCCTAGGGAAATGGTGGTATAAGGAATAAGACTAATATGTATTGATAATCAAAATATTGTTCACCATGTGAAAGATAATGAAACCAAATTTCACTCATATGGCACTCCATTCACAAATTCTTTCATCTTGCTATCAAAACATGACTTTCTTAATCTTATAATGCAGTCTTTATTATATTAACTAGACAAGAACCTTCTTATCAGTGCTGATGCTCATCCTAAATCATAATTACTGAGGTACTGATTCCACTTCATGGCTTTATGCAGACCCCTGATACTCCTTGTGTCTACAACAAAAGTAATGAGGCCCCTCTTCATTTTACCTAGTCTCCCAACATCTATAATATCTCTGCTAGCGGTATGCACCTTGTTCACCTCAGGGGTACTTGGATGGCTCACATCCTCTTGTACCAAACTGTTTATTTGTACACCATGATATTTGCATTTCCCTAATATGAGAGTTATAAATTTGAGCGTCAATTCATTAAGAATTCCCGAATAAAGCTAGCTGCCAACTTACACTGAATTTATTTGTGTTGCTTTGGTAAAATGTCATTCAAAAATTAGAGAAAAATGTTTTAAGTAAGTCAACTTAAGCCAACATAACATAATTCTAAATCATGTGCCAAGTGCACCTGTGTAGCATGAATTTCAACTACCCATCTCCCAGCGTAGAGGCAACAATGTCTCATTGCTGTAACTCCTGCAAATGTAGAAACAACAACACTGCCCACTTCCGTGGAAATGATGCATGGTGTCACTTTGCCTGTTTTAGTTTCATATGCTTCAGTTTTTGTCAATATCTTAGTGGTTTTTCACATGTGTAATGAACAGTATTTTTGCATCCAACTTTTAATAAGCCCTTAACCATGAGTGAAAAACATATTGAAAGTACTCCTCCAAGTAATCTAGCCAAGAAGTTACACCACTTTGCATAAGAAACTGCTAAGTGGGGTTACCCTTGGAAGTGCATTTCATATCATAAAGGGTTAAGATTCTACACCTTTAAAGTACAAGGCAGGTGGGCCTGCCTCTCCCTTCCTGCAATCTCTGTATTCCATACCCATAACTCACATCTTGGACAAGCAATGTACATCCTAAAATTTTGTGAGCATCCCTGTAACTGTGTTCATTACATTGTCTCTGAATATCTTATTAGAATTTTATACTGATCTGTTTTTGTATCTACTATGTAATCAAATGAAGTGTGAATTAGGTTAGGGTGATAAAAAATTTGCCTTGGGAACAAAATTCCTGTTATAACTCTAGAGGTTAAAGAAATATCATGACTGATTAACACTGGTTTGAACAAACATCACAGTTTCTTGGAATCCATCCTCAACGTACACTGGCAACTTGCAGCATAGGAATAAAAAAAAAGTTTTCTTAAATAATATGCAAACATATGCTTGACCTGGCAGTGGAAGGAATCATGGGGGACAGAGTGAATTATAGGGTGACAGAGAAGGATACTGTCCCAGTAGCACAGAAGAGTATGGGGATGAAATGGTAAATATGTGCTAGAGCAAAGACAGGTAGTGCCAAGAGTGCTGTACGAATGTGTCTTAAGCCCTGATGCTAAAGAAAAGATGAAGGTGGATGTATCAGAAACAAAACATCTGAGGACTATGTGTGATGTGGAACGAGTTGATCACATCTAAAGACAGTTTAAATGAGAGGTGTGGTAGTAAGTGCAATATTATTGAGAAAGATGACCTTATGACACACTAGAACACAAGAAGAATACCTCAGGTTACTATGAACTGGAAGACAAGACAAAGAATCCTACACATTACCAAAACTGCTCACTAAAGGCATGAAATAATGTGGGTAATAGTCTAAACAGTTTTCATCCTAAAATATTTACAATCTACATATAGACAGAGGAAATAATGAGAGACATTGTCTCTCAAGCTATTATGTATCTAGGTTCAGCTACTTGCACCTTCCTTGTTTTCCCTTACAAAAGAAGAAAACGTGCATTAGGCTGATCATCTCACCATCATAAGGACATTTATCACCTCTCACTCTGGTTTCCTTTGAGGACAAAAACTTTAATGAATGGCATCTGGGCCCTTGAAACTAATTCTGGAATAGTCTTGAAAAGTGACTGAATTAATATATAGATCTAAAGAGTGTCTGAAAACAGCCTTGACATCTATGTAGAATAAGCTACCTCACCTATCACCACAACCCTAAAAAAGCTGCTGAATTACAATGGCAATCATAGAGTTGTTGATAAGAATTACTTGCATTTATGCCACTCCATAATTAATCCCTTGACGGCTTCTGAATCCATACCATTTATTGTCCTGAAATAAATGGAAAAGCTAAATCAAAAACAACCTCAACAGTCCCACTATCAAACCAAAAAGACATGAAATCATAATTTCTCATATGGAAACTAGTATTCAATTACTTACGTGTGATTTTTGTCTGAGACAGAAGTATCTTGATGTACAAGATATATGTATTTCCCTAACATGATGGTGGTCTGTTTACATAACCATCTCAAGCAACAGTCAATGAAAAGGGAATATGTACTGTCTATGGAAATAACCTAAACACCTAGTACCTCTTATAGGAAAATACAAGCAATAACTGTTTGAACAACAATGAACAGCAGAAGGAAAGGAAGAAGTTTAGAAACAGTCCTATGACACATGACAAGCAACTGAAAATGCATCAGGATATAATTATTTAAGATATGTAAGGATTTCAGGTAAATGGGAATAAGGCATATCCTGTATACGTCTCAGTATCTCATGTTCTTTTTCAGGGTAAACAGTCTGAAAGTGTAGAATGCTGATCTGTGCACCATCGAAGAGACGTTATGTCTATGATACCTACAATCCCTTATTAGAAGCAATTCAGAATTCAAAATTGCATCATTTCTCTACAACCTCAATAATTTTACCTATTCATCTATAAGCCCTCAGTTTCCTTTCAAATGAAAAGGTTCAGGTGTATTAATGAGTAAAATGCTGATCTATGCACCACCAAAAAAAAATGCCCTCTTGTCACTAATACATGTCTATGATAAGTAAAATCCCCTTATTTCTGTTCAACTTCTATTCATTTACATATTCATCAATCAACCCTTAATTTTCCTTCAAATACAGAGGATCAGGTGCCTACAGCCTTTACATTCACCCATACACATCCACAATCCAAGTCCAGTGTCTTACTGAAATACATGAATTTCTAGTCACATCAGTGTTTTTTGAGAATTTCACTTTAAACACTAAGCTGATCTATTACCTCAGATCAACATCTCATTCACATCTTCACCTCCATACAATATGGTTCCACTGCATTCAGTGAACTGAAATCTTCAACTTAAAAACCTTTCCTCTGTGGTCCACCTCTTCTCTTTATGATGTCAACTATACTCCTCAATATTCTTTTGACATATTTATCAATTGTTCTACATATCCAAACAATCTTAAAGACTTTTTAGTGTTTCTCAGCACCATATATCCTCATATATACATCTTTTTCATCTCTACATCTCTGCTGATTCCATTTCTTATCTATCCTTACTTATATGTGCTTCATTTCCATAGCTATTTATCAGAGCTGGGGCAATTACTTCCAATGCAAACTCCCTGTAAATTCTAACGCAAACTCTTTCCATTCACCAAAGCTTTTAATGTAACTTCAGGAACCTACTGTCAACTTCAGCTTTCCCATAACCATCCTTATTGAGCTTCACTCCCAAATACTTAATTCATCAACAATTTCCTATTATTCATCAGTCAATACTACATTAACTACAAAATTTCAACTACCTCAAAGGGTACAATCTTTCCATTCACCAAAGCTTTCAGTGTAACTCCAGTAGCCTTCTGTCAACTTCAGCTTTCCCATAACCATCCTTATTGAGCATCACTCCCAAATAATTGAATTCATCCACAACTTCCTGTTACTCATCAGTCAAAATTATATCAACTACAACAGCCCAACTATCTCAAAGGGTACAATCTTACTTTACCAATATGAAAAAGATACAACAATTACACATGTCTCACCTTTCACTTCCTCTTTAGTTTGCACCACAAGTCTATCACCATCGAGCTCATTAATATGGCTTTTAAGATTTACTCCTTTTTCTTCTCCAACCTGAAAAATAAAGACTTTCTCATTACAAAACTCTGATACATGAATCACAACAATAAAAACAAAATGATAAAATTCTAAAAACACAAGAGCATGTAGCAGGTATCAATGATGGTAAAAAAGTTGTAATCATTCTTATCCTAATTTCTGCAAGAAACATATCAAAACATTCATGGTAATATTTCAGAGGCAATGAAGGGATACATGAGAGCAAGCTACAATTTCATCATCCTTATAATCCTAATAATCTGCATTTTCAACTTACAGAAAATTTCATCTTTCAAGATTTCATTACTTTCAATCAATGAATGATCCATAATACATCTCACAGAAATTTATGTTCTCCAGTAGTCTATGAATGTAAAGACTTAATCATCATGGTACGGAGTAAATGCAAGCAAACACTAACTCTTACTCTTTCCTTAATCATAATCAAACATTCCTCCCCTATATATATCTAAAGGAAGAGAGGCACATATATCTAAAGGAAGACAAGCAGTGAAACATCCCAACAAACAAGAATAATTTCATGTACCATACACTCTTGATAGATGAGAAAGAAGAAGGGTTTTACATTTGAAAAATGATAATTACCTTATGAACAAACATGAGGTCCAGCTTATATCCATACTTGAGAAGAATGGGTTTCAGGACATCCTGAGTTACCTTGTTTGGCTTGGCTTTAACACATACAGTCTTGCGGTTGGGTAAGTCTAAACGAAAGAGGATTCTTTGTTCAAGTCGAACTTCCATACCACCCAGTACTGAGCTGTCTTCATTTTTATCTAACAGCTGATAAGAATGAAAAAACAGTGGGTAAATATCCATCTGTATAATAAGTCTAGCTACTGTGAGTTCAATTAATACAATGAGAGAATATACATTTTTGTATCAATTTAATTCTTCATCGTGATTCAAGTTAATCTTATGCAATACCTTGTCTGTCTTGTGCTGATACACATCAAAAGTAGAGTAGGTTATCCCTCGACGCTCTAGTAATCGTGTCAAAAGCACTTGTATGGATTCATCATTTCGAACAGCAACCACAGAGTTGCTCAAGTCAGGCAGGATTACACGACATCTGTTGTAACCCTCACTCCCACTGAGGCTTCCTAACTCGCCACTGGTGAGTGACTGAAATATAAACATGGAAACTGTTAAGTGTTTGCCCTAAGATAAGAAAAAAAGAAAAAAGAAAAAATGCAACTGGAAAGATAATACAGCAGTGAAATAAGAAGTTATAACATATGTTGGTAAGTGGGGAGGGACCTATTTTTCATTCAAGGCATGACAAAGATCTATAAAACCTTACCTAATGCACAACATTTTTAGAAAAACTAAAGGAATTAATATGTAAAACCCATGAAATATCATTCTGATTTCATAAATACTCTCAAATAAATACTAAACTTTTGTGTTAAAACTTAAACTTACATAATACTTTCAAATCTATAAAAACTGATAACAACCAAAACCATTTACCTCTTAAAAAAATTTCCATAAATATATTATAAATTCATTTATCATACATAATTGTTGTTTCCCACATCAGCGAGGTAGCACCAGAAAACAGACAAAGAATGGCCCATCCACTCATGTACACATATATGTACATGTATGTATACATACATTTTTTTTTCGTACAGATTCTCCCTATCCCGTGTTAGCGAGGTGGCGTTGAGAACTGAGAAGTGAGCCTTAGAGGGTATATACTCAAGTGGCCCACCTCTCTGTTCCTTCTTTTGGAAAATTATAAATGGGAGGGGAGGATTCCCAGCACCCGCTCCCTATGTATGTATTATATACATATATTATCCATGGGGATAGGGGAGAAAGAATACTTCCCACATATTCCCTGCTTGTCGTAGAAGGCAACAAAAAGGGGAGGGTGCAAGGGGCTGGAAATCCTCCCCTCTCGTTTATAATTTTCCAAAAGAGGGAACGGAGAGGTGGGCTAAGTGAGGATATACTCTCTAAGGCTCACTCTTCTGTTATCAACGCTACCTAACACACGCGGGATAAGGCGAATATATATGAAAAAAAAAGTAATTATATATATCTTTTTCTTTCATACTATTCGCCATTTCCCGCATTAGCGAGGTAGAGTTAAGAACAGAGGACTGGCCCTTTGAGGAAATATCCTCACCTGGCCCCCTTCTCTGTTCCTTCTTTTGGGAAGGAACAGGTATAAATTTACTAGGCATATCATAAACTTATTCCCTTTATGTGATAGTGAATCATGAACTTCCACATATTTAAGTGCTTTTTAATTTTTCACTGTATGCATAATGCTAGGAGAAACATCTTCATTCATACCACTTCCTTGATCAAAATGCTTCCACTTCAAACAATAATCCATTATTTCTCTACATCTTCATCTGAAATATCCATAGCTCTAATAAATTCTCTACATCTATCCATCTCTCCCACACTCAACCTCTTCTTCTTGACTGTACTACTGTATATCTTCTTGGCCACCTACCACATGTGTTATCATACCATTCCAAATCCATGTGCCTTTCAAAAGACTTCAACAAAAAACAAAACATTCCTCATTCTACTCATTATTCTAATCATAACATTACTTTCATAAAGGTTACACCCTATTTCTTACAATACTTGTTATTTCAAGTGGCCTATGTAAAAGTTACAATCTTCATGATAGTGAAGAAAAGCTGCACATCTTCAGTATCTGTCACACACTCACTTCTTTGGATAAAGCTCTTCTCCCTAGTGGTAAATCTGAAGAATTTAGAGATGTGCGACTTCCACTTATGTCTGAACGAATACTAGAAGAATCTGAAGTATTACGCTGGTTTTGTTTTTTCCGTCGTCTATACTCTGCTTCTCCTCTATCTTTGCTCTTGCTACGATCTTTACGATTCCATGGCAACAATGACTTTCGCCGACGTTCATCTGCATCAGATCTACTTTTCTTTAACTGTGGGAAAAACAATTTAATGTAAAGCACTGTATCAGATAATTACTGCAAAAGTGACTGGAAAAACAGAAAAAAAAGCTTGTGTACCATTTACAGACTAGGGAAAAACATATGATGGAGATGAGATAAATGTTTAAAATCTATGGATTAGAGGGATGTCATTGGAGTCAGAAAGATTTCCCTTCTTTTCTTTATAAAAGAAAGATGGTTTTGTCAGGACTGATAGTAATGAACAAACAGTCTAGCCATAAAACCCCTACTGAGAGCTTGCTAATTCTATGTGGTTGCAGGTGAAGTTCTGGCAAGGGACAATCACTTACTTGAAGCTACTTTGCTTCAGTAAAAAATTTACAAATGGGAAAATGTAATGCTATTTACAAGACACAAGACAATATCTTTTTCTCCCAACATTTCACAAGATATCAAAAAGCAGTCTTTTTAAGACAAGTGTGTCACGTCCCCAAAGTTGTATTACATTATTACTGATGAAGACGTAAAAAAAAAAAGGTAAGAATAATGATTGAGGACTAGGACTTAAAACAGACACAATTCAAAGCAATTAATCTCACTCCCTACTGGGATACCTGTGTGTGCTTACATCATAACATTGAGTAATATGCATATGAAGTGGCTGGGGAACCACAGAAAGGTCTTTGAGACCTAGTTGTAGATAGGGAGCTGTTATTTTAGTACATTACACATGATAACTAGAGAATGGATGTCAGGACAGAAGCCCATTTTTTTCATCCGTTCCTGATGTTGCCTCACTGACACAAGGAAAAGGTAAATGTGTTTATAAAAAAAAAACTGATCTAGAAAATGTCAAATGGTTCTTCCACACTAATTTTCTAAAACAGCTGAATTACTAGGACAGACAAAAAGCTATAGGCCTTCACTCATCAGAAAAGAGTTGCAAGAGTCGATATAGTAATTATGTCTGACAACTTTAAGTATTAAAACAGCAACTGTTAGCTCTTTAAAAAGGTGAAAGATT
>JAUUDZ010013665.1:0-11503 GCA_032361705.1 Panulirus versicolor | reverse complement strand
ATTTTTTTGTTTTTATGTTTATATATATATATATATATATATATATATATATATATATATATATATGAGAGTGACGTCCATCATCAGAAACGATAAAACTAATATTTGTGTCGTGTTGCACCTGATGCCACACTAACAACATTCAAACATGTTAATGATTTCCGGTTGGAAAAAAAAAGTAATGTTTATCTCTGATCAGAGCAAATATTTCCTACTAGTTAGATAAGTTGTCATGACAGCCTAAACTGATATATTTCAATGATTGAATAATCTTTGAACAATTCTGTTTATGTGTCTTTAAATCTTGTACGTATGACAAATAATTATCCTTGGGCATCTCTTTCTCTTTGGCTCTAATACTGTGTCCAGTAGATCATTATCGGGAAGCAAAATACGTTAACAGCTGATAATACAAGTGACTATCATGGCAACCCAACAGAATACTAACTTCACTTCATCCCATGAGTTTAGATTACTTATGACTGCAGCAGTATTGCTAATAACGTATGAATGCCGCGGTATTATAGAACTGACACTGTTAATACGGACTTCAAACAAATCATTACATTCTCGGTCTTTTTTATGTATCATCTCTCTATATAAGAGGTAGTACGGTAGCAACACATGCATATGACAGCTGTAATGCACTTATGCTGATTCAGTGAATTTGTTTGTCTAGATACAAGCAAACCTTGTCTAGTTCTATAGGGAGGTTACATGTTACGAAATCTCTCTTATGTACAACATATAGAAAGTTTCAGATTATGTAGAAAAAGTACATCGAAAGCATAAGGACGAGAGACTAATACATCTATATTCACAGAAATTAAGTATAATGAACTATAGTTCATAAGAGCACTGATGTTGAACGTTCTTATCTCAACATGGTGGGAAAGGATTTAGTGACGAATATCAACAGGAGGGAAGCTAGAGAAAGAATGGTACTCTTTTTATTTCGTGTTAATTTGACCGTTAGTTTACGAACAGGGGCTAACGAAGATTATGATGCACTCCTATTATAACTGAGAGTGCATTCCTTGGTGGGACAAACTTGTCTGCATTTGTAGATATTGTGAACTTTGAGGGAAAAGTAAAAGTAGCCAATACCAGATCTTGTAAGTCTGTGCATATTCATACTGTTAAACATTACCGAATATTTGCAATATCTTTACCTGTGAAATAATCTCCGGTTGTTTACTGAAACTCTCTAAACGAGTCTCTGCCAGATGTTATTGCTTCTTTCAGCAACTCTCCTCGGTCAAACGGTTTCACTCATCCTGCATCCAAGTGAGAATCTCTGATGGACGTTATTTTAACATTGTATAGTAGCAGTGTAGACCTTACGAAAACTGTGCACTGATATACAAGTTTGGCTTTCCAGCCAATCACATTCGCCTTCCTTCTATATTCTATCGTATTATAATCACTTTCAGTGTTCCTGTCATTTATTTGGAAGTTCCTCATGATGTGTTTCTTGGATATTGCGACTTTCAAACTATGATAAATCAAGGCATTTCCTTCTAATTACAATGGACATTACTGTATTTCCCATTCACTTACCAATACGTGTTCAGCCGAAAAGAAAAATCTCTGGATTTGCTGATCTGCACTACAGTACAGAGACAGACAAAAGCAAACCAACCAAACGTTCGCTGGCCTTGCAAATATGTTTGTAGACTTACCAAACCTCATCTTACTAAAACGACAAAGAGTCTTCGTACTTTCGAAGGAGGATGGAGCTAAAGCTATAATGTGTTTGGGGATAAGTGGAATGGTTATTGAAACAATGACTTCATGCGGAGTTTTATTTCTTTAGCGTTTCGGTATTAACCTTCCTCAGAGAAAATGATAACATAATGGGAAAACACAAGCTTATGTGAACACTGGAGGAGGACTTTCCCTTGCTGGAAGTCTTGAAGTTTTTTTTTTCTTCTCCCCTAATTGGTTTGGTGTGCTCTCTGGCTCTGTCCCTGTCTTCTCTCCGCCAGCAAATCCACTCTTACCGTTCTTAGAAAATTTCCTTGCTTATGTAAGCTGCCTTTAACGCCTTTCTTATCGTCTTAGTCACTCCTACGCAGATCACATAAGCTTTGTCTCATTTCGTGAAAGGTTCACTTTCTTTGACGTGTAATGCAAGAGCACTGGAAGTCATAAGATGTCTTTTTGATTGTCCTTGTTTAATGTCTTGGACGCTAGAGATAGACAAAGCTCTTCTTGAACTCATTGCTTCCATAGCTGTCTACCCCTCTTCCGTTGATGGTTAAAGAAGCAGAGGGAAGTCCGTTTACCACTGCATGGTTAAATCAGGAGGGAGGAAGGTGGGATGGGTGAGGAGATAGAAAGCGGAAATGATAGAAATAGATGATGGCCATACGAGGGATACTTAGAATCTGAGCCAGACTTTTTGCTGATCATTTGAAGGATATCCAAGTCATTAAATGACTTTCATACATGTTTGCTGTTTTCCGCGTAAGCTAGGAAGCATCAGGAAGAGATGAATGAGCCTTAGAGGAAAAAAAATCTTCCTAGGCTCCTGTTTCTGCTCCATCCTTTGTTCCCAGAAGCAAAAACAATTGTCACAAGTTGAAATGAGAGTTTCCTGTAAAACCAGCAAGGATCATGGTGATATTGACCTCCTACTCATACCCAGAACAAAGATAAAGTTTACTTCAGGAGCGCTCGAGTACAAATGTGCTTATACGAAGGAAATTGGTTTATCAGATGAAGGTAAGGGACGAACCCCAGTTGATGTATGTGAATGTATTATGAGGGAAGAGAGAATGATAAGACTTTGCTTGATGCTCATTTAGAAAAAGATATGCAGTTAGAAGCGTCACAAAACACTGATAAGGAATGAATGCATACGTAAGGGAAAGAAGCATATGAGACAGAAATCGAAAGCAGCAACGGAATATTATGTAACTCATATAGACTATGATCGAGCAATCACTTGCCAGAACAATGGATTTTTGGAAACGTTTATAAAGCTAAGCTTTTCCTTATACCTTCCACCAACACCCTTCAACCTTATAGACCTACAGTGACTGGCAGTCGATACTGCCATGATCAGATGCTCATCTGTCTGTCTGTATGTCATACACTTCATCATTCAAGGAATTCTGTTCAAGTCAGTCTGTAGAGGATTTCCTCCGAGGGCTTCCACACCACCAACTTTACTCATGACTCTCTCCTTTACCTCATCATCCTCATTCCTATGTCCTGCCTCTCGCGGTGAGTACCTTCAAACGCTCATCTGCTGCTCATAGGATTAGACTTAAGTTATGAATATTACCTTCCTCCCACCCTAGAGATCTGAGGAAATGACATCAGAATATTCACGGCTTCACTCTGATGCCCTGTTCCGAGAGACGATATTACATGCAAGAGGGTTTGGTCTGTGAGTAATGGAATGTTGTACTTCAACCTAATGTAGCTCTAAAAGGATCTTGGTGAAAGAATTAAAGCAGGTTGAATTACAAGCCTTATATGAATGTAATTTGTCTTAGTCAGAAAGTTATGAGAGACTGTGAGTCTTCTGTTTAATGAAGTATTAAGAGAACAAGGTTTCCAGACGCGTCCAGGCATCCTCAAGACTTGGGTTCATAAGGATCTGGTTAACAGGAAACGAGAAGCCTTGATGCTCGTGCTTGAAATTCTACACAAGTACCTGACGAACAGTCTGAAAATATCGGTACTTGTCATTTGTTTTTCTTACTCCTTAGTTTATTTAACTCTTTTACATCATTTGTTTAAGGATAGGTCTGGAAGAGGACTTTTATCCGTGAGTGGAAGCTTTGACATATAAGAGAAAGATTATGAGAATCCTCTCTTGTCGAATTTTACTCTTATCAAAACCTAAGTAAACTTTCCAAATTCCATAGTTCTTATACTTCATATGTTCTTGCAAAGATCTCTTCAAGAATGTACTTAATCCTTTATTCTTGCTCCTAATGTTGTTTGTGCATGATGTGGTTTATAGAAGTATTATCTAGTTGCAAAACTATTCTGGTTACTTTATGATACGACAGAAAGTCTCTCATCTCCCATTTCAATTAAGTCCAAGAATCTTCTTCCTAATTAACTGCTTTCGTACCTTCCTTTCGCTTAAAAACACTACGTAGAATAATTTTTGCCCAGCGTCATTGTGTCCTGGGTTACGTTTACATTACGATCAGAAGAGTTGTGTGTTAATAGATTTTAGAATGAAAATCGTTCATGTGTCAAAGGAAGCGGTGGTATGAGCGGAGAGGTTTGAGACACGTGTGTGAGTGCATCAAAGTTGTGTGGTCACCACGATTGTTTAAAGCTTCTTTGGAATGCGAACGACGTAAGATGAGTGAGGTGGGGGAGTAGCGATGCAACGCTAAATCTGGTGAAGTAGAATAGAAGTTACAACAGTTGTTGCGTGTTGATGAAGCTATACCATTACATGAATTACATGAGTTGGATCGTGGGGATAGGAGGAAATTGGAAGTAACTTCGATTATAAAAGAAATGTAATCATTGAAGGAAATTGCATATCAAAGTGTAATATCAGTTTTAGATAAGTTGAAGCTGTGGGTAAGTTAAGGTATTCGATGTAAAATTTAGTAGGGATACTGAGAGAAGAATTAGATGTTAAGAGTAAGAGTCTTGCATGGGAGGAAAATAAGCTGTACAATTGAAGCTTTGGTGACTGAAAATATTTGGTGTAGAATATAGAAGCTTGCACGAGAAATGTTTCCTCTTTGATTTCCCAGCTTTGATGCATGGATGGTCGAAAATTAGAGCAGTGGAGAGGGATTACTTGTGTATCATGAGGTTGATAGAAGAGAGTAGTAAAAAGGTATGGAACGGAGTATGTGGTACGAGGAAATCGTGAGAAGCGCACAGGGATTAAATTCAAGCAGAGCGTATAAGAAATGACAGGTTGGTAGAAGAATATTCAGTAATGCAAATGAAGGTACAAGGAAAAGAGAAGAACCACGATATAGTTGGCAAGATTTGGGAAAAATCTGGTAGAAATTTTTCGGATGAGAACGGCAGAGGAATGATTTGGGATCGCATGTGTAATGGAGGAATTCATGCAAAGATGTGGCGTAAATGGTGGCGCTCTAGCTCGAAGGACAAGTTTGTGCAAAGTTGAAATGTAAGAGGCACCCACGTAATTGTGGAGCTTGACATTTCACCTCAGTAGGTTTAGGTAAGGATGCATGCCCTTCTGTTGTATGTACCTGGTCCACCCCAACAGAATGAACACATTCAGTAATGAGAGAAATATGATGTTATCAGTAATACTTGACAAGGTGTATTCTGTCTCATTTATGCTATCAGTTTACAGTATATGACGGAAAATGGAAAAATGAAACGTAATGATGTTGTCACGAGCCACCAGTCGTTCCTTCTCTTAAGTTCTCATTACCTCCTCATTTACCTCCAGCTGCCGCACCTATACCTCTTCACCTCCCTGAAGTACACCGCTGCTCTAGATGGATCAGAGAGGATTTTTCCAGCCACATTTGCCTATTGAATTTCTGTCAGTATACTTTCCCCAAGCTGCTTGGCACTTCTTCATAGCCTGTTGTTCTTGCCGGCTATGGTACAGGGAGTGATGGATGGGAAAGTAAGTTCAACTTTAGTACAATATCTCTGTCTGTACAGATAACATCGTCATGAACGGTCAGGTCCTTTGTTATCTGTCCTTCGCATGGACTCCCTGTTTACTATTTTCATTAGCTTCCAGTTGCCTCACCTTCCCCTCCTCTTTACCTGTTCATTCATTAACCTTCGGCTGCCTAACCAGCGCTCTTATCAGCTGGTCATTAAACTCCAAACAACCCTTCGGTTACCTTCACATTATTTGCTTTCAAGCTGTCTAGCAGTTTCATCTTTACCCTACCACATACTACGCATCAGTCTTGCACTACCTACCTCACCCTCCATCAACTCACCAGCAACATACGCCAGGTAACCCGTTTGTGAACATTGCTTCAGTTTAAAACCATAATCAAAGTGAAAAATTTGTTCGGGTCAAAGCGTAGCTGCAGGTGGGTATGACTTTACAGCTGGACATAAAACACAGAGACCATCAGGCCAGATCACAAGACACCGTAGTTGTTGCTGACGGGCAGGAAAGGGGCCACTGCCCTATTGAGATAATGTTAGTCGTGGTTTATAAGGAGTGCTGGGTCGATCACGACGCTTGAGCACGTTGTCTAGGGAGTCGTGAATGCGTCACGGTCAGCAACGGTAACTGCTACGCTATGGAGATATATATTCTTTTTTCATACGTGACTGTCGTTTCCCGCTTTAGCAAGGTAGTGCCAGAAATAGACGAATGACGGCCACACTCTTTCTAATCCATTTTCTAGCTCTCGTGTGCAAAGCAGTGAAACCACAGCTCCTTATCCACGACCAGGCCCAACAGACCTTTTCATGGTTTACCCCGGCCTCTTCAAATGCCCTGACTCAGCCCAATTCTACCTATACCATGCACACCTTTCACCCTCCTGCATGTTCAGGTCCCGATCACTGAAATTCGTTTTCATTCCATCCTTCTACCCCAGTATGGTCAATCCCTTCTCCTTTTTCCCTTCACTTTCTAGACATATATCCTCTGTTTTAACTTCTTATTCATTCTCTCCATATTTGCAAATCATTTCCACACTTTTTTTCTGCTCTTTAAACCACATTCTTTTATTACCAGACCTCTCTCTTATCCTTTTTGTTTCTCATTCGATCAAACTACCACACACCAGATACTGTTTTCAAACATTTTATTTCCAGCACATCCACCCTCGTCCGCACAACTTCATCTATCGTCAATGCCTTGCATCCATATAACATTGTTGGAGGTACTATACCTTCAAACATTGCCCTCCTATATAACGAAACCCTCGTCCACTCTATGACTTACTTCCGATTCCATGGTTCCATTCGCAGCCATGGCCACTCCTAAGTATCTAAAATACTTCACTTCCTCCAACTTGTCCCCATTCAGATTCATACCTCAGTTCACCTGACCTTCACTCCTGTTAAACCTAATGACCTTGCTTTTATTCACATTTACCAACACTCTCCTTTCACAAATTCTTCCAAACTCTGCCACCCACTTTTATAGTTTCATACTCGAATCTGCTACCAGTGCTGTATCATCAGCAAGCAACAACTGACTCACTTCCGAGGCCCTCTCATCCCCCACAGACTGCATACTCGCCCTTATCTCCAAGACCCTCGCGTTTACCTCCTTCACCATCCCATCCATAAACAGATCAGAACGCCATGGAGACATCACACACCCGTTCCACAGACCAGCCTTCATTAAGAACCACCCACTCTCCTCTCTTCGCTCTTGTGGTCATGCCTTACAGCCTTGATCAAAACATCTCTACTTTTAAAAGGTTTTCCTCGCACACGATACATCTATAAGACCCTCCATAAGGCATCTCTATAAACCCTATCATATTGCTTCTCCAGATACATAAAATGCTATGCTGAGCCCGGATGTCCCTGGGAGTTCGAGTCTCACTGGAGCTGATTGCGGGGGTTCGAGAGGAAGCGAAAAGGAGAAGAGACGGGAGGGTATGGCAAAGGGAAGGGTATAATGCAAAAAGAATGGCTTCTGTTACCTGTAGCCTTTTAGGGTCGTGGCAATGTTCCAGTATCATCATGTTTTCAGTAAGATGCTGACGATTGAGATTTATGTTATGTTGTTGTTGCATATGTATATTTATAGCCTCCGTTTTCAAGATGAAGTGTTAAGCGTCGACTGAGTGATATAGCTGTCATACCAATGTAATTTCACGTTGTCTTGAAGTTTACAACCTTCAACTGGGCCGGAGTTATTGTGTACTACAATGGTAGACTGGTATGTCTGAGGATGTTTCTTATAATGTAGACACTAGTGTTCTTGTTCTTGTGGAAAATCATCAAGACTGCGGTTTGGAGTTTTGGTGGTACAAGCACGCAGTAGGCCTTTTGTTAGGGTTCTGTAAATCTTAAGTACTGGTCTTGATGGGTGATTATAGACATTGTTGAGTATTATCTCAGTAGTCGGTTCACTTGGTACATTGATAGATAAACTCTCTGTGTCTAGTGATGCTCCGGAGAATGTCAGTAAATTCCTATGTTGATCATAGAGAGTACATGGCAGGAACGTGAGCAAAAATGATTCTCTTGATCTGTTTCGCTAAGCTGACCGTGGTTGTGATAACCTCTGAAATTATGGGGTGGAGTGGACTGCCGGTTTTATGTATTTAGATACTGCCATATACATATCCCAGGCTGTAATGACCACATAACCCAGGTGTACTGACCTCCTCCATAATTGCCCACATTACTACACTGACATCCAGTTTAGCTACACAGATCTACTGAGCAATTTCTCTCTACATTTCTGCTGTGTACTTTTTCCCCTTTATATACAAATATCGCCGATGAAGGAAATTGGTTTCCACGCTGAAGCAGGCAGTGCACGGTCGAGCCCCTGTGGACAAAGAGACACAATGAATAATAATGACAGTCCTACTCTCAGAGGAAGTATAATGGAGTCTCAATTCAAATGTCAGAATTCGTGTTTTTTCGTCGTTATTCTTAGTGAGTCAAGTTTATCGTCTTTAGCTCCACACAATGTCCATATAAGATTAGTCTACGTTTTATATTTCTTCATTTCTTGAGAGTGAATATTCCAATGCAGTTCTTACATGTGGGAACGAAAGAATGATAACTGGTGTGGTTTGTCGTGTCTGTCGTGTGAATCTCTCTTGTATTGGAGGATGAAGAGAGTGGATAACTGAGGACTGTCGTGAGGATGTTGGCAAAGAATATACGGTGAGGGTTAGGAAGGACGATATGATCGGTGCGAGTCGAGAAGAATGATGGGTTGTTATGGTGAGGAGTGGAAAGGTTTGTGTGTGTGTGTGTCTGTGTGTGTGTGTGTGTGTGTGTGTGTGTGTGTGTGGTGTGACGGGAAGTGAGAAGAAGTAAGACTGACACAAAATCAGACAAACGAGGAGAGTTAGAAAAAGAGATTTCTTTTTTTTTGGCGATTTAAGAGTAAATGGTAAGATTATGAGGGAGAATTCTAAGCATTGAATCCAGCGGAGTGATAAGAGGTTGCATTGAGAGGATTACATGGTAAGGGAGGATATAGAGGAAAGTTTGGTCACTAGTGAATAGACCTGAGAGGGAGGTTGACATGAGAGGCGTATTCATAACTAAAGTCGAGAATAAACTGAATGATGTATAGAATTTTTTTCTAAAAAAGAGTAATGTTAGTGAACGTGTATAGAAGATGAAATGCCAGCTATAGAGGGAGTTAAAACTCAACAGGTATACAGATGAATGTCATTGAACTGAAAAAAAAAGTTTGCTTCACATACCGTAATCAGCACCTCAGATGAGAGCTAATCACTGTGCTGGCTTTTTCTCTTAGTTTTCCCACACCTGTGTATTCATGATGAGTTTTTTTTTTTTTTTTTTATTCCAGGAAGAGAATTTTGTGTTGTTCATATTCAATTATTTTGCGTTTTGCTTTTTTATATCTGATGCATTTGCCATTTACTGAATTCTGACACTTTTCTCGTTACTTACTGACATTTCATCATATTTCTTCATTATTCTTTGTGGTGGATTAATCTATACTTTATCACCAAACAGAACCCAGGTCGTAATCATCCTCAAAATTTATTCTGATTCTATTTTTGTGTGGTGTATTGATCCTGATATTATCACCATAATCATAATTTGTAACATTTCCTTATTTTATTCCGAATTCCACCTAGACTTAGAATTCACCAGTTTCATTGCTGACACCTGCTCGTACTCATTAGATGGCACAGCACGTAAGTCTGTCTCTAAATATGCGTTTATCAGTCTTGCGCCGCCTTCATCATTCCCAGCAGCACACGAACTATAAACACTTGCTTCACTTGATGAAGACGCGAGACAGTACTAGCTAATGGGCTCAGTAACCTAGGTATGAGGCTGGTCATGGCTGTGGCTTGCGATTCCAGAAGTTGATGTGTAATTCTGCCGGAAAATCGTCCGTCTCAATCTATATGCCTATACTTTGCTGTCTACATCACAGTGAACATTTCTCATACCCTGTGCGCTCTAAACCTGTAATGCAGTTCAGTAGAAATCAATCGCTGAATAGATGGTTTCGCATTTGCATATCCTTTCATGCTGGTCAAAGTCAGCTGTAAACGGTTTTAGAATAACGAACTCAAAGTAAGAATTCATATTTATGTATAGTTCGACAGACAGACATTCAACTCGCATTTCCATGAATGTGCGTAAACAGATTACGTATGAGAATGCGTAATTTGAGCTTTTGTTGAACTGAATGTAAATGGTCTATGCTCTCTCTCTGAGCCCGGAATGTTAAGTCACCCTAAACATTGTTGGGGGATGGTTCCGACAGACCTTAACTTCAGGATTCATTAGTTTGCAATTTGAAGTGTCTCGAGGAAGTCCAGAGTCAGTGAGAAACGGCGATGCCTTATCGTTTAATGCCTCAGGTACATTAGTAATACACGCGGTATTGATCATACACTTTGTTGTTGAGTTGGGAAGTCATTACAAGTGCATCTGTCTAAAAAAGTGTCTTCCAGTATTTTTGAAATTCAGTGAGAATGGTTGATCACGTTAGCCACGTTAGCGTCTGCACGTGTTTTGCAACTTCATGATTGGTGTTCAGTTCTTCATGAGAGCTAGGTGGTTTCTTAGCCCGAGGTAATGGTATTCGTCCCTGACTCACAGTTGTCAGTATTTTGTGGTCATACGTGTAGCTATGTCTGTCTCGTTTCATCCTACTATATATATATATATATATATCTTGTGTAGCCACTTTGTTACCTTCATCCTCTGGTGAATGGAGTGGGTTTATCTGCTGCCTACATGATGGTATATCCTGTGGAGTGTAATGGGTGCTTTCGTTTCTGTTCAAAATAGTGTTAGTCTTAATCTTACGGTTGGCTATTTCTTTCATCCACACAGCAAATCTTCTCTGTCGTCTAGCTATATGGCTGGTTCTATCTCTGTCCATGGACATAGATATTACTGTGGCTACGTAGATGGATATTGTCACTGGTTAACGATTTGGTTGTTACCGTAAAGTATGACAGTGACTGTGTCTTACTTTCATCTACCTACGTTTGTCCTAACATCACACACCTCGTACTCTCTAACTCTTTAGTTCCTCTGACCATAAAACGGATTGATTCTTCTGGACACAGAACTGTCCCTTACTTTACACCCGATATAGTTTCATCTCTTGTTTGAGAACGCCTCCATATCCTGGCCGCATTGGTACTTGTGGCCTTCGTTGATATTTGTGAAACTTTATTCCATTTATAGGAATTATTTTTCATCTGGATAGGAAGTTCATTGCTTCTTTTAGGCAAACATCAGAGTTCATACCTTTGGCTTCACATTCAGTTGTATCCTCATCCTCAAAATAATTCTTTCCTTTAGAGAAATAGGTCTGAAGACTATCAAAGTATGCCAAGAAGTAGGTGAATTA
>JAUUDZ010013654.1:0-11503 GCA_032361705.1 Panulirus versicolor | reverse complement strand
AAAGTGATTGGTTCCCAGAGAATGTCAGTTTGTGGCATGGATGCATGATTTCTCCGTGGCTGTTTAATTTGTTTATGAATGGGGTTGTTATGGAGGTGCATGCATGAGTTTTGGAGGGAGGGGCAAGTATGTAGTCCGTTGTCAATGAGAGGACTTGGGAAGTGAGTTAGTTGTTGTTTGCTGATGATACAGCGCTGGTGACTGATTCAGGTGAGAAATTGCAGAAGCTGGTGAGTGAGTTTGGTAAAGCGTGTGAAAGAAGAAAGCAGAGAGTAAATATGAATAACGGCAAGGTTATTAGGTTCAGTAGGGTTGAGGGACAATTTAATTGAAAGGTAAGTCTGAATGGAGAAAAACTGGAGGATGTGAAGTGTTTTAGATATCTGGGAGTGGACTTAGTAGAAATGGAACCATGGTTCTGGGAATGTTGAAGAATCTGTGGAAGGCAAGAATGTTATCTAGGAGAGCAAAAATGGGTACGTTTGGGGAACAGTGGTTCCAACAATGTTACATGGTTGCAAGGCATGGGCTATAGATAGGGTTGTGCGGAGGGGGGTGGATGAGTTGGAAATGAGATGTTTGAAGAAAATATGTGGTGTGACATGGTTTGATTGAGTAAGAAATGAAAGGGCAAGAGATGTGTGGTAATAAAAAGAGTGTACTTGAGAGAGAGTAGAAAAGGGTATATTGAAATGGTTTGGTCACATGAAGAGATTGACAAAGAGGATATATGTGTCAGAGGTGGAGGGAACGAGAAGTGGGTGACCAAAATGGAGGTGGAAGGATGGAGTGAAAAAGATTTTGAGTGATCGGGGCCTGAACATACAGGAGGGTGAAAGGCACGCAAGGAATAAGAGTGAATTGGAAGAATGTGGTACACCGGGGTCAACATGCTGTCAATGGATTGAACTGGGGTATGTGAAGTGTCTGGGGTAAACCATGGAAAGTTTTGTGGGGCCTATATGTAGAAAGGGAGCTGTGCTTTCGGTGTATTACACATGACAGCTAGAGACTGAGTGTGAACAAGCCTCCTTTCCATGCTCACTTACTCTCACCACTCTTCTCCCTGAAACTGTCCCCTCTTTTTCAAAAACCTCCACAAATCTTCACATTCACCTACAAAAGATAGTGATCAGACATCCCACCAGCTGCCCCTCTCAGCACATTTACATCCAAAAGTCTCTTTTACATGCCTATCAAATAATACGTAATCTAATAATGCCCCTTGACTATCTCTCCTACTCACATAAGTATACTTATGTGTATCTCTTTTACCAGGTATTCCCAATCACCTGTCTTTTATCAGCACACAAAACTACAAGCTCTTCACCATTTTCATTTACAACACTGAATATCCAGTGCGCACCAATTACACCTCCACCTGCAATGTGATTCACCTTACTAATACCCGGTCTCGTGCACCAAAACTGCCGACACATTTACTCAACTGCTCCCAAAACACTTGCCCCTCATGATCTTTCTTCTGATAACCAGGTGCATAAGCACTAATAATCATCCATCTCTTGCCATCCTCTTTCAATTTTACTCACAATAATTGAGAATTTACTTCCCTACATTCTTATCACACACTCCTACAACTCCTGCTTCAGTAGTAGTTCTACTCCTTCCTTAACTCTTTTCATCTCACCAGCCCCTGACTTTACTTACAAGACATTTCCAAACCATTCTTTTCCTTTACCCTTGAGCTTTGTTGGACTTGGAGCCAGATCATCTTCATACATACCACCTGCCTCTCCTTTCTTCTCATCTTGGTTACATGAGATATATGAATAAATAGGGCAAAGCATGGTGGAAGCAAGAGATTAGAAATGCAGTGAAAGAAAAGATAAGGCATATGATAGACTTCTCAAAAGGAATGTACCAGCGGAAGTTCAGTAAAGGAGGGGGAAAGAATATAAAATGTGTGAGTGGAATGTTAAAATGCAGATTGAGGAAAGCTAACATAAGAGTATATGAAGACTTTGAAAGAAAGTTCAGCTAAAAGTTTCAGAAAATAAGAAACTGTACAAGAAAGGAGTGAAAAATGAAAGAAGCTGATGTAAGAGTGGAAATGTCAATGTGGCAAGTAAGGAAAGGGAGTTGCTGAATCAAAAGGTGGAAATGAAATGAAGATGGAGAGTATTCTGAAGACCTGATGAATGTGGGTGGTGAGACAGTAGTTGTTGCATGCACGGGTATGACAGATAGAAGGGAGAGGATCCAAGTGCAAGGGTCTACAACAAAAAGGGAGGTAAGAAGGGTAATAATGAGGCTTAAGACAGGAGAGGCACCTGTAGAGGATGAAATTACGGCTCAAATGCTAAAGTATACAGGAGAAAGTGTGACAGAGCGGATGCATCTATTACTGTTCCTTTATTCAAAGGAAGAGGTGCTGAGGATGTGTAGCGATTATATGGGGATATGACTGTTAAGTTTAACAGAAAAAGAGGGTGCGAGAATGTTGATTGATGGAGTGTATGAAGTGACATAATGCAGAATAATAGAAAGCAAGGGGTTTTTATGAAAGGTAGGGGATGTGTGGATCAGATTTTTGTGGCAAAGATGACAATGGAAAATATTTAGCAAAAGCTAAGAAGCTGTGTGCAGCTTTTATGTATCTGGAGAAAGTGCATAACAGAGTCAGTGGAATGCTTTAGGGGGATGTGTTGAGGACATATGAGGTAGGAACACAACTGTTGGATGGTGTGAAAGCCTTCTACTGATAAGCAAATGCATGTGTAAAAGTGGATGGAGAGTTGAGTAAAAGTTTCAGTATACATGTGGATGTGAGGCAGGCTGTGTGATGTCATCATGGTTTTTTAAAATGCATAAGGATGGAGTGATAAAAGAGATGAAGTAAAATCTAGGGGGAAGGGGGGTGCAGAGATGGTGTGTGACAGTAATGTATGTTGGCTTCTGTGTAGTTTGCTGAGAATGAAGAGTTGCAGAAGGTTTTAATGAATTATGATGTGTATAAGCAGAGGCAACTGAAGGTAAATGCAAGTAAAAGTCAAGTAATGGCATTTGAAAGGAAACAGAGTATAAATTTTGCAAAACCACATGGAGTGAAAGGAGAAAGTGTACTAAACTATGTTTTGGGTATGGAGGGAAAAAATACTGGAAGAAGTGAGAGAATTTAAGTATTCAGAAGCTGTCATGGGTAAGTTTGGTGATATGAAAGGAAGGATAAGAGGAGTCACTAGGTCCCTTAATATAATAATGAAGGGTAGAGGTGTAAGTATGGAAATTAAGAAAGGATTAAATGACAGCATAGTCCTCCCAACCCTAACGTGCAGTCAAAATATGGCTATGGATTTTCTCAAAGAGGTCAAGAATCCAGACAGTGGAAATGAGCTATTAGAAAGGGGCATGAGGTATGACTAGATGGAATGAAGAAAGAAATGATGGGGTGTATTAAAGTTGTGGTACGGTAGGAAATGCACAGGGAATGACTTGTGGAGTGGTAGACTAAGTAAAACATAATACTTTGAGGTGGTCTGGGCATGTGGAAAGAATGCCAGACTGGGAGTTTACAAGGACAGCGTATAATAGTGCAATTAAAGAGTGTGAAAGGAAGACTACCTGTGAGGAAGAATAGTGGAGGAAGAGAAATTGTGAAAGAGTGTATGGAATGATGTATGCACAAGAGGCATGTAAGGACGGGGATAAGTGGAGACTTTATTGCTGTGGCCACCCACTTGATGTGAGTTCCTGGAAAGAATGGGCATCAGAAATATAGATACATAGATAAGTAGATAAGAGCGGAGGAGGATGAAAGTAAACCTAAAAACGAGATGTATGTGAAGAAATACCAAGAGAAATTGAGTTTAGAATGGCAAGAGGAATGAGTAAACAAAGCAATGGGAATGGGTGAGAAATGAGAGATATTTGAGGAAGCAGTACTGGCATGTGCAAGAGAGGTGTGTGGCATTTGGAAGAAAACAAGAGAGCAAATGGGAGCATGTGGAAGAAAACAGGAGAGCAAATGAGAGCATGTGGAAGAAAACAAGAGAGAAAATGGGACCATGTGGAAGAAAACAAGAGAGCAAAGGGGATCATCAGTGAAAGGAGGAAACGGGAAATTAAGATCAGGTAGGAATGAGGTGAGGAAGAGATCAAGTGAGTATTTTGAGGGACTGTTAAATGCATTTGATGATTGGGTAACAGATGTAGGGTGTTTGGGTCAGGGAAGTATGCAAAGTGAGTCAAGGAAAGTGGTCTGGTGAAGAGAGAAGATGTGGTGAAAGCCCTGCATAAGAAGAGATGTAAGGTGACTGGAGTAGATGGTATTGCTAATGAATTTCTTAAGGGGTTGACTGTGATGTGGGTTGGTTGGTACGGATTTTCCATGTATGTATGGATCATGGTGAGGTGCCTCAAGATTGGTAGAAGGCATGTATGATTCACTGTATAAATGCACAAGAAAAAAAGGTGAATGTTCAAACTACAAAGATTTTGTTTTGTTAAATGTATCTCAGTCACAGAGGTCAAGAATTCAGCCTATGGAAATGAGCTATGTGAGAAGAGCATGTGGTGTGACTAGATGGAATGAAGAAAGCAATGAAGGGGGTGTGAGAGATGTGGTATGGCGGGGAATGCAAAGCAAATGAATTGTAGAGTGGCAGAATGGGTGAACAAAATACTCTGAGGTGGTTTGAGCACGTGGAAAAAATGCAAGATGGGAATTTACAGGGAAAGTGTATGATAGAACAATTAAAGGGGTTAGTATGAATGGAAGAACACCTTTGACATGGGCAAATAGGGTGGAGGAATACTGGGAGAGAAATAGTGGAAAAATGCATGGAATGGTGTATGCATGGGAGGCATGTAAGGACAGGGATAAGTGGACACTCTTTCGCCATGGCCACCCCTTGATGGGAGTTCTTGGAGGGAATGGGCATCAGCGACATAAGACAGATAAATACACATATAGATAGAAAGAATGCACCTAGAAAGTTGTATGGAAGGATGATGACATAAAGAGCATTAGACTGGGGAGGAACAATGGGGTTCCAGGCATGGCAGAAGATGAGTGGATCAGGTATTTGCTTGAAGAATGTTTGAGAGAAATACTAAGAAAAAAAAATTTTATGTGGCATTTATGTACCTGTGGAAAGCATGGTAGGTTTCATAGAGATGCCTTGTGGAAAGCTACGGGAATATCAAACCATGGTCTGATATTGCTGTTTTAATATCTGGCACATCTTAAATGAAATTTATTGACAAATCATCCATTCTCTATATATACAAACACAGAGAGACTGGATGACTTGCTGATAAATTCCATTTATGACAGGCTACATATAAAAACAGCAATAGCGAACTGTAGACAAGACTGAATTCATGAGAGGTCAGGTCAGGCACCATGTTCCTTGAATGTCAATGAATCAGGTACAACTATGTTCCTTATGTAACGGTAAGTCTGGCAGGGAGCCTTATTCCTTTTAGATTTGTTCATATACCTTTATGTGAGTTTCTTTTGTCATTCCTCCAGAAGGGGTCTTGGAAAACAGACAAAAGCTTGGAAAAATGGTATTCTATTTTTCCTCTGAGTTATGTTGATTTTCTTTACCCCATGGT
This sequence comes from Panulirus versicolor, assembly GCA_032361705.1. NCBI lineage: Eukaryota > Metazoa > Arthropoda > Malacostraca > Decapoda > Palinuridae > Panulirus > Panulirus versicolor. Next base: position 5,923 of record JAUUDZ010013654.1, on the reverse strand, counting down.
ACCACTGTGGATCAACTTTAAAGAGCTTTCTTTTTTCAAGATTCTTATTACTTTTATCTATTTACATGCTGCTCAAAACAAGATGTCCATGCATCTATTCAATTTACTTTTTTCTTTCCAAAAAAATGAAGTTTATCTACTCATTACTCATCCCTAGAGACATATCTGTCATGTGGATACTGTATATTCTACCCTTTTTGATCTTTACATTATATCAAATAACTGAAAAACAAATAATAAAAATATCAGAAAAATATTGTCCCATTTCTCCTCTTACTCTATCCCTGTTGCACCTCTTACTAATCCTATGCCCTTTCCCATCATCTCTTTTTGAACTGTTTGAAAAGCACTTATCTCTCTGGACATAAGCATCTATCTCCATGTATTGAAGAGTGTGCCTCTAAACTTGCACCTATGCTTATTTTTGTTCACAAGCCAAAACTTTTCTCTCTTCCTGGAAGAATGCATTGGTGCATTCCATCCCTAAGAAGGGTGGCCTTTCTAACCCCTCTAGCTAGTGTCCTGTTGGTTTGACTTTTACCATTTTCAAAGTCTTTAAATCCGTCCTCAACTCCCATATCTTCAGACAGCTTGAATTCCACAGTTTTCTCTCTGATCACTAGTATGGATTCCATAAGGTGAGATCCACTAGTGATATTCTTTCCTATCTTAATAATGTCCAGTCATCATCCCTGAAAGATTTTGGAGAATCTTATGCAGTTGCCCTTGGCATATCCAAAGCTTCATACACAGTGTGGCATTGGGGTCCCATCTCTAACCTCCCTTGTTCTGGCATCCCTCCCTCATTTTGCTCCCTATCTCTGTGGCTGATGATAGATTAGCCTCTCTCCCGTTCTCCATCAATATTAGTATCCCTTAACGTTCTGTACTCTCTCCTCCACCTTTTCTCTTTATTATTATCAACAATTTCCTTTCTTCCTCAAATAAACAAATGCACTCCTCCACAAATGCATTCCGCCACAGCCTTCAACTCTGCTCCTTCTTTCACTCAATCTGCATCTTGACTCAAATCAACTTCTTCAATAAACCTAGATTTAGACAAGATATTTCAGTAGAGGAGATGAAATCTGGTTAAGTTTAATGCCTCCAAGACCCAGTTTCTACCCATCTCTTCATCATAAATTTCTCACAACTTTCCTTTCGCCTCTGATGGTTCCATTATTCCATCTCATGATTAAATGAACGTAGTACTTGGTATTACTGTAACATCCACTCTATCTTGGAAATTTATTACATGAATAGCATAGTCTGCCTCTAAGAAATGGGAAGGCCTGTTTAGATGTCAACATTTCTTCCAAACAGTTGCTACAGTCATACAAAGGAATGATCCACCTTGTATGGAGTACTGCTCTCACATCTAGGGTGGTTATAGCTCTGCATCCATAGCAATAAACTCAGATTTGGACAGGGTATCTCAGTGGAGTATATAAAATCTGGTTAAGTTTAATGCCTCCAAGACCCAGTTTCTGCACACCTCTCAATCAAGAATTTCTCACAACTTTCCTCTCATCTCTAACGTATCAATAATCAATGAACATAGTATTCAATATTACTGTGACATCCACTCTGTCTTGGAAACCCCACATTACAGAAATGGCATAGTCTGCCTCTAAGGAATGGGGAGTCCTGTTTAGACATCAACATTTCTTCTGAACAGTTGCTCCGTTCATTCAAAGGATTGATTCACCTTGTATGGAGTAATGCTCTCATATCTTGGGTGGTTTTAGCTCTGCATCCATACTTAACAGAATCGAATCAAAGCAGTCCGACCTAAAAACTCTCCCAGGGTAACTTCAAAACTTGACCTGCTTGCCCTAGGTTACAATGCTGGTTCATTTTCCCTCTTCTATAGTTATTACTTTGGATTTTGCCAGAGCTGACTGATCGTGTGGCCACAACACTAGCTAGGCCAAGCAATACTCAGCAAGGTGCTGATCAAATGATTACTGTGTGGCAACTGGCAATTCAAAGGTGGGCCATTCTGATAACTGTATCTTTTCCAACACTAAAGCTTTGGAACTCCCTTTCCTCTCATGTCTTTCCCAACAACTAAGGCTAACCACATTTGAAAAGACAGCTTTCACTTCCTCCAAAACTCATAAATACTTTACACTCTCTTCTTCTTCCCTTTCATTAACCTCAACATTTCAATTAAGGACCAGCCTTGATGTGGACTTTGTCTATGACTGAAGCCTTCAACGTATGAAAAAAGAAAAAAAAATACCCCACAAATGGAAATAAAATTCACTGCTGTATCCCCACACACTTCTGGCCATGAAATGGAATTCTACGACCACTATGTGATGCAGTCATTGCTACTTTAAAACCTGAAGCATTTGCCTCAGTCTTCATTAGGTATGCTTTCTTTGACATCTCTTTCCAGTAAAAGCTGGTTTCATCACAGTTCCATAACTGATCTGGTGCATAAACCTTCTCCTCTATAATTTTCTGAAGATCCAATCTGTGTGTGTTGAAGCCTCTCCTAACAGAATCACACTTCTTAGTCCAACATAGGTGATGAAATATGAAGTCAGCCCATGCTTGCAATAATTTCCTTGAAGATGGTTGACTATTTCTAAACATTTGCCCTGTCACTGGAAACTGTTGCACCCACATTACTTTACTTGTACACAGATTTTCAGGATATTCCCCGTTTTCACAAATGTTGGCATCCTGAGAAGCATTGCCATCTTCAAAATAGACAGGTGAGAAAAGGCTTTACTAAATTTAGGAATAATAAGCTTTTCTTCTTTATGATTAAGATGTTGCTGTTATCAATGCCATAACACTGAGAAGATACTGAACCCATGCTCAGTTTCAATCATTATCCTGATCTTTTCCCAAGCTAAAGAACTCCCTTACACTCTTCATAGGTTCTCTTATTTTAGAATACTTAAGCATAACTGGTGAAGTCTTTAGGGGTCTTTTACCACCATAGTCCAGGCTGGACCCAGGCTGCTCGACTGGGTTACTGATCAACTAAGCTGTTGGGGGTTGCTCCCCACAGGGCCACATAGCCCATACAGTCTAGATGGTTTGGTACACTTCATAGACATTTGTCCAGTGCACTTTTAAACTTGTCTGTCATGGTGTTTCTGATGAAAGCAGGAAAGATCAATATTGAAGTCTTGGGCCATTGGATGTTTTATTTTTCTCATTTTCTCAGTAATTCAGTTGCCTTGTTGGGTAATGTTAAAACACCATTTCAAGAATTAGTACCATGAATATTACCATCACTGCTCTTTTTAGTTGAAAGACTGCAGGATCCAGTCCACTATCCTTCTGCAGTAGTCATCTACTGTTTTGATGTGTCTGCTGAAGGTCTGGTTGTAAGACATTATTGCTACGAGGTCTTTCACATCATTCAATTGGTTTATGACACTGTCTGTGTCTGTATTGTTACTGATCTCTTCATTTTCCATATTCCAGAGGAGTTGAAGCTTAACAGCATTAAAAAGCATGTTACACTCAGTTGCCCAATTAAAGACCTCATTTGTCTCTTTGAAATCTTTCAGCATCCTCCATTGATATGATTTTCATACTAATTCTTGTATCATCTGCAAAAGATGATAAGAAACTGTGGCTCATGACTGCACCAAAGTCAGGTATCAGAATGAACAGGAGAGGTGCAAATAGAGTTCCTTGGGAACTGAGTTTTCTATCATGGAGGCACTGGAGATAGCATGGTTTACAACTACTTATTGTTATATGTTAGTTAAAAGTTGTAAATCTATCTCCTAATTCTTTTGATTATTTCTATCTTTCACATCATATGTGCTATGACACCACAGTCATAATTTGTCAAATGCTTTTGCAAAGTCTTTGTAAATCACATCAGCATTTTGTTCCTTTTCCAAAGCTTCAGCAGTCCACTTATGTCATCAAGCAGATGAGAGGCAAGACCTTTCTGCCCTGAAACCAGGTTGTCCTAGGTTCTGTACATTGCTCGGTTCTATAAATGCAATGTTTGTCCCTTTGGACTCTTTCAAAGATTCTACTGTATACACAAAAAGCTTTGTCAACACACAACTGTAGTTTATTGTGGGTACAGACATAAGATGCTCTCAGGGTGAAATCCTTGTATATATGGTTACTGAGACTAATATTTCTAACAGTATGAGTACCACCAACCCCTACCTCAGTCTGCCTCAGGCTATGTTTTGGGAATGATGTTCTTTCTTTACTCTTCCAGACTGTCACTTCATTTTGGGAATAATGCTTCTGGCCAATGTATTTCTTCCACCCATGCAAGATAGGTGAGTTTTGCCTTTCCATGGAGGAGAAAGCCCAAATTCTCAACTGAAACATGCCTTTCTATGGAGGACAAAGCCCAAATTCTCACTTGAAACAAGAAAATGTGGATACACATGATATTTCTATGTGATGTGCACCAGTCACTTAAACACACGATCAAGTGGCTGCTTCCTGCAATACTTCATCATTGCCTCACCTCATTCAGATCAAGACCTTATGGAGCCAAAACATGGACATAGAATAATTCAGGTACTGTGGCAATTCCATGTCCAGACATCTGCAGATGGTAATAAAAGCCCAAGGAAAGATGACAAAGTAATTTAGACATCGCCTTTGAAAATTTAAGGAGTGAACAAGGTTTTTAGTGGTCACATTAATAATGTGTCATGTTAATGTTGACAGTTTTTGAGATAGATTTGCTACCATCTTCAAGGAGTGATGTACTGTTAGCCAATTTCAAACTCTTAGGAATGATGCCAGGATACAGAATTTTTCTCTAGAGGATATTTAGTGCTCACGATAGAGATGTTTTGTATTTCTTCAAGAAGACTGAGTTCTGTGAGTTCAGGCCTTAGGCTGAGTAAATGGGCATGCTCTGACTGGTCCCTCTCAATATCCTATGTTAAGATGGTGATATCTGCAAACTTAGAGGATTACGGTTTAAGAAGTCTGTTAGGGTATTTACCCTTAAAATGGTTTTTGGTTCAATGAATACCAATTCATATTGATTTCTAAAGAATCGCACTCATCTCCTGGCTGTCATCCATTCAACCACCTTCTGTTCTTAATGGGCCAATGGGTTTTGTGGTCCTGGATTTGCATTTTGCATATGTGTAAAAGCATTTCGGTAATCATTTTATTCTTCCTATTCCTGCATTTCATTTGACATTCTAAGTTTATGGTCTATAGCCATTGCTTGGTTTCCTTTATTTAGCTGGGTAAGATGCGACTTCTTCTTCAGGTCTATTATTCTTTTCTGCTTCCTGAAAAGTGCTCATCTTTCTTGTTCTAGACATTTTGTGCTTTCTTCTCGCTGTTATATGTCTGTTGCATGTATCAAGAACCAAAGTGGTAATGACAATTACACACTCCTTTATTCTGGTATTCAGCAGGGTTTCCCATTATATAGCAAAAATTGAAAGAATAAAAAACTAAACAAAAAGATAGGTAAAAATATTTCAAATCAAGTGCATAATGCACCACAGCATTTATTGTCTACCATCTGGTATTTTGTGGTGCTGGTGACTGTTTAACGTCTCCCATGTGCTTTCTAACATGATGTGCACTGGTCTTGAAGTTTTGTATTTTGAGCACCATGGATTACTACTGGGGACAAAGGGACCCTTTTAAGTGTCGTCAGCTCCTCGAAGCCATCTATGTCTTGCACGATATGTAAGAGGAACATTTTAGGCCTCAAAAAGATGATGGAGTTGTGCAAGAGGCTGGTTGAGGGTGAGTCCAAGGTGGCACTCACCAAGGACTTCAACATTGGCTTGATGACTATCTATGACATGACATCATGAAGCAACAGAAGATCAAAGCAATTAGTAGTACTTATCTGCAAACATATACTAATGGGGAGGTGATAACAAGTAGTGGTGATGTGAGAAGGAGATGGAGTGAGTATTTTGAAGGTTTGTTGAATGTG
>JAUUDZ010013643.1:0-11503 GCA_032361705.1 Panulirus versicolor | reverse complement strand
AAAATCTTTTTCACTCCATCCTTCCACCTCCAATTTGGTCTCCCACTTCTCCTTGTTCCCTCCACCTCTGACACATAGATCCTATTTGTCGATCTTTCCTCAATCATTCTCTCCATATGCCCAAACCATTTCAACAGACCCTCTTCTGCTCTCTCAACCATACTCTTTTTATTTCCACACAAACAAGTTATCCTTTGGGGCTCTATCCAAGTGAAAATTACTGAAATTTCTGAATTGCTGAACATTGCAAATGTACTTAAAATTCTGGGACTTTTTCATATTTTATATTCACAAACTCATGAAAAATTCATTATCATCACATACTTCACAATTCATGAAAAAAATTATAGTAATATATAACTTACCATGATGCAATTGAGAAATATCCAGGCTCTTAGGAAGGCAACCTACTGCACTCTAGATCTTGATACTCGTCACTGAGACACCCACAGTCCTCTTCTGGTGATACTATCTCCACAATGCTTCCTCATGCTGAATATTCTTGGCATCAGTAACTCTCTTTCTTCTTTGTGCCTGTAACTGGATTCATTTACTTTCCAGCTAGGCTTCTAACTTGTCCCTGGCTTTTCTTTAGGCTTCAAGCTTGTCTCTGGCTTTCTTTATCTTCTTTATCTCATACACAGTGCTGGAGCACATACGAAATTCCTTCATAATCATATGGAGCTTCATATTAGTGTCACATCTTTCAAACACTTTTAACTTTCCTACGATAGGCTTGTATTTGCCACAAAACTTCACTACTGGCTTCTTGGTTGCCTTCTTGCCACCACCATTCTAGTTAGGATCTACAGACCCTTGAGGATTCAGAGAAACCATAGTCTAATACAACAAAAGCCAGTATAACACACTTGAATATAAAGATATGAAAAAAGCAAAGCATAGGTAACATCTAATGCTCTGAGGGCTGGTGTAACATGGATCAGGTAAGCAGGAAAGGTGATGTGCTCAAGTTGCCACTTGGTGTACTGCAAGGGATTACAAATTCAGATCACAATTCAAAATTTTTGCTGAATCTCCCTCAGCCTTTTTGTTCACCTTACCCATTCTTTCACCACAAGATCAGGCTGCTGCATGGGATGCTGAATCTGTTTCACAATTCACTAATTTTGTACAAATACCATGAAATTTTGTTGAATATTTTGACAGAAGCAAAATTAAAGAATTGTTGAAATTTTCTAAATTTTCTAAATTTTCAACTGAGAATTAGTGAGGTTGCACTGTGTCTCTATCCTTGTGAATAGGGGAGAAAGATACAACCCACATATTCCCTGCATGTCACAGAATGTGACTAAGAGGGGTGAGAGTGGAAAGCTGGAAATCTTCCCTTCCTATGTTGCTTTCCAAAAGAAGGAACAGAACAAAGAACCAGGCAAGGAAATTTCCTTGTAAGGTTCTGTCATCTGTTCTTAATGCTACTTGCTCTTACGGAAAGTTCCAGGCCCCACAGAACTTTCCATGGTTTACCCCAGACACTTCACATGCCCTGGTTCAATCCACTGACAGCATGTCAACCCCGGTATACCACATCATTCCAATTCACGCTATTCCTTGCACGCCTTTCACCCTCCTGTATGTTCAGGCCCCGATCGCTCATAATCTTTTTCACTCCATCCTTCCACCCCCAATTTGGTCTTCCACTCTCCTTGTTCCTTCCACCTCTGACACAATATATCCTCTTTGTCAATCTTTCCTCACTCATTCGCTCCATGTGTCCAAATCATTTAAACACACCCACTTCTGCTCTCTCAACCACACTCATTTTATTACAACACATCTCTCTTACCCTTTCATTACTTAATCAAACCACCTCACACCACAGACTGTCCTCAAACATTTCATTTCCAACATATCCACGCTCCTCTGCACGACCCTATCTTTAGCCCATGCCTCACAACCGTACAACAATGTTGGAACCACAATTCCTTCAAACATACCCATTTTTGCTCTCAGATGTAACATTCTTGCCTTCCACACATTCTTCAATGCTCCCAGAACCTTCGCCCCCTCCCCCACCCTGTGACTCACTTCCACTTCCATGGTTCCATCCGCTACTAAGTCCACTCCCAGATATCTAAAACACATGAGTGGATGGGCTATTCTTCATCTGTTTCCTAGCACTACCTCGCTGATGTGGGAAACAGCAATCAGGTATAATAATAATAATAATAATAATAATAATAATAATAATAATAATATAATAATAATAATAATGATAATAATATTAGTAATAACAATATAATAACAATCATATATTCTTAATACACTAAACAGTATCATCAAAAGAGTAAAAAAGATACATATCCATGAGATGAAAATACTCATTTTGGCAGCACATCTTGACAGTGTGCAACCTAAAGAAATTATAAGCTCTGACTGGCCTGGATCAAATGGGTCAATGCCATCATTTCTGTGGCAGTATATGATTACCTGAGGGCAGTCCTAAAATGAGCGAGTTGCCACCATCTATTTGGGAGGATAAAGAAAGTTGGAGAAAGAAGGTGATTCTCCACCAGCAAAAACAGATAGTGAGAAAGTCTTAACCATAATATTTCTAGAGAGTATGCAACAGAATATCTAATGCTAACAGGAGAGAAAACTGGGGAAGAAAACAGAGCTACAGGGTAGCCCACAAAATCAAACATTATACCCAAGTCACACTCTTCAGAGACCATCTATTTGGGAGGATACAGAAAGTTGGGGAAAGAAGGTGATTCTCCACCATCAAAAACAGATAGTGAGAAAGTCTTAACCATAGTATTTCTAGAGTATGCAACAAAATATCTTATGCTAACAGGAGAGAAAACTGGGGAAGAAAAAAGAGCTACAGGGTAGCCCACGAAATCAAACTTTATACCCAAGTCACACTCTTCAGAGACCAAAAAAACTAAAAGAATAAACTAGTACTAGCAGTCTGAACTCACCCATACAGTGGACTCCTTTAGGTAACAACCCTTGTAAGTGACAGTATTAGGATGACGGAGACTACGAAGGAATCTTATCTCTTTCAGGATGTCTTGCCATTTCTCTGCACTCTGTTTTCCATTATATGACATTTTCTTGATTGCCACCACCTATGAATGAAAGAGGAAATATGATACCAATTATACATGAAAAGATTGGTTTCATAGGAAAAACATGATAACAATCAGTAATCAATATTTCAGAGCAAGTAAAATAAACAGTAAAGCATGAGCACTAGCAACTCAACTGACACTTAGGCCTTAATCTTGCACTGTTTAGCACATTGTGCTGAAACATTTACAAAATTTCTAAACGTTATTACAGTGGAAGTAAGGAATAAAAAATGACTGATGTGTTCTTCCTCAACGTCATACGAATATCTGTAAAATACTGAGGTTAAAAACATTTTCATACAACGTGAAGTGCATGAATTTTAGTAGTTGAAAAAGAATAACTTAGCAGGGCATTAAGGGGTTACGAATGGAAGCCAGAAGGACGCATTGAACTACAGATTGGTCTCCCTCACAAGCATGATCTGTAAAGTATTGGAAAAGATAATCAAAAAGCAAAAGAATCACTACTTGCAAAGGAGAAATTATGTGTGAGACAGCACAGTTTCAAGGAAAGAGGATCATTTGTAAAGAACCTCTTAAAGTTCTAAGAAAGAGTGAGCTCCATTTTTGACAAAAGAGAAGGCTAGGAGAATTGTCTATAACTCAATGCAATTAAAACTTGATACCATACCACATATGAAGTTGGCGAGGAGGCTACATCTTCAGGCAGGTTTATGGGGATGACTATACAGAAAGATTATCTTTGTGGATGTTTGTAATGGACCCTCATCAAAGGAGCCTTCTCAAAATGATTTATGATCACCAATCGTGCACCACAGGGTTCTTTCCTGGGACCACTTCTTATCCTGATCTAGTGAATGACTTTCGAGAAGGATTGAACTCCAACATGAAAATTTCTGCAGATACCAAACTAATGTGGAAGGTAAAAAGCAGAGCTAATTGCATCAACCTTACCAAGGAACCTTGGGAAACTCAAAAGTTAAGTCTGATACATGCTCAATGAAATTCCACCCAAATAAATGTAAAGTAATGAGAATGGTGCATGGTGAAAAAAAGGCCTCATACGTATATTATCTAACAGGATATAAGCTGCAGCATTCTAGGTGTTAGAGCAACTTGAGACTACATATCATTCCCAACCCTGTTACCATTTATGTATATGAATATGGAAATATTCAGCAAGTTGTTTATATCCTACATTGGGCCAAAACTAAAATATACTCCTTACATATGGCTAAACTTGAAGATGCGAGAAACTACAGATGGTCTAGGGGAGAGCAACAAACACGGTAGCAGAATTAAGCTAACTGTTCCAGGTGAATGGTTAAAGCTCATGAATTTGTCAACCATGGAAGGGACAAAAGTTAAAGGTAATCTGATCTGATCACAACCTTTATGTCTTTAAACTAGTTGGATGAGGTCAAGAAAAGAAATCATTCTAAAAATGTAAGGCCAGAGTAACTATGAAATTAACGTGAAACTAAAAAAGAAAAAAGAAAAAATGCAAAAGAATTTTTTTTTATTATTATTATACTTGATCGCTGTTTCCCATGTCAGCAAGGCAGCACCAGGAAACAGACGAAGAATGATCCATCCACTCATATATACATATACATAAATGCACATAGATGTACATGTACCTATCAAAATATGCATACACATGCTTGCCTTCATCCATTTCCAGCACCACCACACCCCACAGAAAACAGCATTGCTACCCCCTGCATCAGAAAGGTAGCACCAGGAAAACAGACAGAAAAGGCTACATTTGTTCACACTCAGTCTCTAGCAGCATGTGTATAATAAATCTATTATTTGGAAAAGAAGGGGAACTGTTTATAAATTCTGTTAACAATAAAGCTATCCAATTTGTACAGACCTTCACTAATGTTATTGTTGCAATTCTTTGTGTATTTGATAATAGAAGATTCAAAGATATTTCTTGTGGTACAAGAGTTAAAGTTAATAACTAAGAAAGTTCTGCAGGATGCATCTATAGAGTACCATGTAGAAATTGTGATAAGTTTTATGTTGGGCAGACTGGTAAGGATCTTTCTGTTATCAACATATACATACACATATACAGACATATATATACATGTATATACATATTCGTACTTGCTTGTCTTCATCCATTCCTGGCACTACCCCACCCCACAGAAAAGAGTACAATGAATGTTTCTACATCTGAAGTTTAATTAAGAGGAACAATACAATCATACAGTTCTTCATAACATACCTTTAATTCATTTCTTTATCGATCAATATTTTCTATTAATCAATGAAGGTCCTAAAAATATTCCCAAAAGGTCAAGCTGGCTAAATATACAACTGTTTGAAACCATTTCTCACATATGAAAGTGAAACATGACCAGCGACAAGAAAAAATATTGAAAATACAAGCAGCAAAAAATGTAAACTGTGCTCAGGATAAAGCAGATATCACTTAGATTCATACAAAAGTGACTGGAAAATCACAATGACATTTAGTTCAAAACATTCAACTTATAAATCGATACATAAATCTATTTCATGACATTTATTTTCTGCTTTTGTGAAAGGAAGCTGATCCTTTGGAGGTTACATGAATTTGATTCACCCCACTGAATCTGAAATGAAGTGTTGACATACAGACAGACAGGTAGATTGATAATCATATAGCTAAGTACACTGACAAACAGAGAGACATATAGATTGATAAACTGACAGATAGATCGATAGAGTGAATTATTCAGATGGATGGACAGAATAAAAAAAGTGTAAGCTTGAATAATAATAATAATGAAATAATAATGAAATCATGGTAAACAATGAACCACCAAAATACAGTAAAGATGTATGAAATGATAAACAGTGGATCACCACAATAAATCAAAGACATTTCTGCTCATGAGTATCAAATTTAACTGTGGGCAACAAGGCAATAGATATTATTACCACAATGTATTTATTCAAACATGACCATTTCCAAAGTTCAACATATGCATTAGTAGTCTAAAAATTAAGAAACTTCAAACCCTTTTCAACATATGAACTACACTCACAATCATGTGACAATCCTTAGAGGAATGCTTCCAACATTACATGACAATTCAAATTTTCTTAACTCTTTTTAAAAACTATGCTGACAGTTAACCTATCACAAAAAATATAGATGTACTATCACACTGTGAGTACCCAAGAAAGGTATCTGCCACTCTCTTATAAGAAGGTGAAGGTAAAAATCTTGGTCTACTCAATACTCCTTCAACCACTAATCTGCAAGCTGTGTGTGGATGGTAACCCCACATCAAATATGAAGTGATGGACAACCTAAGTGACAAGATGGTGAAGAGGGTAAAGAAATAAATGATAAGAGTGATTTCTCCAAGATTATATAAAAAGAAGGGAGGCCAACATAGTGGGCATTCCCACCATCTTGCACTTGCAGAAGGAATTACATAACAACTGAGAGTAATTTTCTCTTTATGTAATCTGGAGTGAAGGAAGACTTTGGTAACATATGACTAGTAAGGAGCTAGATTACTCCCAAAGAAGAAACACCTACAATATCCTCCCCACAGCTGCCTTACACTCACTTTCAATGTGAGTAGTGTAATAATGACATCCTCATGAAATGACTGGTTTACCTTCCAGAAAACCAGCTACATAAGCAAAGTGTCATTATATGAGCAACTGAAACCTATCATACAAAAAGGGTTTCATTCCTGAGAACTAATTTTTCATATCTAATTCATAAACCAATGACTGTAGCTACTCTAAAACTAAATTTGTCCTTAGTATGATACTTTTTCAAAAACAAAATAAAACCCCATTTTTTTCATACCATTCAAAATTTTAAGAGTATTTTATGCTGAAACAAATGATAGAACAGAAGAGGGTGTTCTGAAATGGTCTGTACATATGGAGAAAATGAGTGAGGAAAGACTGACAAAGAGGATAGATGTGTCAGAAGTGGAGGGAACAATGAGAAGCAGGAGACCAAACTGGAGGTGGAAGGATGGAGTGAAAAAGAATTAGAGTGATTGGGGCCTGAACATGCAAGAGGGTGAGAGGTGTGCAAGGAAGAGAGTGAACTGGAACGATGTGGTATAATGGTGTTGACATGCTGTCGATGGACTGAACCAAGGGTAAACCATGGAAAGGTCTGTGGGGCCTGGATATGGATAGGAAGTTGTGGTTTCAGTACATTACACATGACAGCTAGAGGCCGAGTGTGAATGAATGTAGCCTATTTGTCTGTATTTCTGGCACCACCTCACTGAAGCAGGGGATAGCGATGCTGTTTTCTTGTGGGGTGGGGTAGCAATAGGAATGGGTGAAGGCAAGTAAGTATGAATATGTACATGTGTACGTATGGAATGTCTGCATATGTGTATGTACATGTGCATATGTGGGCATTTATGTACATATATGTGTATAGGAGTAGATGGGCCATTCTTCAACTGTTTCCAGGAGCTACCTCAATGATGCGGGAAACGGCAATAATAAATATATATAAAATATACATATATTGATCTATTCAGTTACATCAAAGAACTTCTCACTCCTCATTCCAAAGAAATCCAATTTCCCTGTGAAACACAGCACAGTCTTGAGCTTCAGAAGCCTTTATAACAAGCTTTGCTCAGGTAAAACCAGGATTCTTTCATAGAAATTTGCCCTGAAAGTATTTTTATTTATTATTATACTTTATCACTGCCTCCCACGTTAGTGAGGAAACAGATGAAAGAATGGCTCAAGCCACCCACATTCACATGTATATACATACTCGCCCTTACAAGCACATATACATACCTATACATTTCAACGTATACATACAGTATACTTTTATTTATTATTTATTTTGCTTTGTTGCTGTCTCCTGCGTTAGTGAGGTAGTGCAAGGAAACAGACGAAAGAATGGCCCAACCCACCCACATACACATGTATATACATACACATCCACGCACGCAAATATACACACCTATACATCTCAACGTACACATATATATACACACACAGACATATACATATATACACATGTACATAACTCATACTGTCTGCCCCTATTCATTCCCATCGCCACCCACCACACATGGAATAACAGCCCCCTCCCCCCTCATGTACATGCAGTATAGAGTTCTTTATTTCCCCTTTTTTTTTTGTTTTTGTTTTATATTTGTTAATGTGTTATCAGTTTAATTACCCCTCATTTAGTAACCTTTGCCATTTTACTTCTCTTTCTCACCAAATAGCAGCCACACACATTAAGCAACTACAAATTTAAACAGATACTTACAGTAGAATCCCGCTTAACATGCTCGGCACCCAATCCCTTGCATCAAGACATGAGCCCCCTTTACTCTTGCCACTTCTTAACCACCTACCAAGTAGAAATAAAAAGTTTGCTCTTGCCTCTCACTTTATCAACAATTACTCACAAATCTTCCCCTCTCTCCCATCAAGCACAATACTGATAAAACATATTTACATTCTTATAACTCACCAAGCACAAAACAACCTCCCTCCAACTCAGAATTAGACTTCAATGCATCAGACATTCACTCGTCTGAGACTACACTCCCAAGACATGTAGATATTAGAAAGTTTAACAACATTCTGCACACCAGCCATCACTCCAGCATTACAAATTTTCACACACACTTCCAAACTCAGTCACCAACTTCCGTAGTTTTTAATAGAATCTCCCACCAGTGCTGTGTCATCAGCAAACACCTGTCTCACTTTGCAGTCCCGCCTCATCCCAATAGATTGCAAATTTGCCCTTCTCTCCAAGACTTGCATTTGTCTCCCCATCACCCAATCCTTGAACAAACTTAACAGCCATGATGACATCACATACTCTTTCTGCAGACCAGCCTTCTCTTAGAACCACTCAGTCTTTTCTCTTCCTATTTGTACCCGCACCTTACATTCTTTTTAAAAACTTCTAACTGGTGCTTGCAGCTTTCCTCCCAGACCATATATTCCTAATGCCTCCCACAAGTCACCTCTAGCTACCCTATCATATGCTTTTTCCAGATCCATAGATGCTGTGCACATATCCTTCTGTTTCTCTAGATTTTTCTCACATGTTCTTTAAAGTAAACACTAGATCTACACTTCCAATACCACTTCTGAAATCACATTTTTCTCCTGAATCTGATGCTCCATACATAATTTCATCATCTCAATCGTCCCTTTCCCATACAAGGTACATTCAACAAACTTATACCTATGTAGTTTGAAAACTCGCCTTTATCTTTCTTGCCTTGATGCGGTGGCACTGTACATGCATCCTGACAGTCAACAGGCACCTCACCATAATCCATATACACTTTGAAAATCCATACTAGCCAATCAACAACACAGTCACCCTCATTCTTATTGAATTCAACTGCAATGCCATCCAATCCAGCTGCCTTGCTACATTTCATATTATTGAAGGTTTTTTACCTCATGTTCCCTCTTCACCAAACCACACTCCATGACCCTGTCACTTCGCATCCCACCCTGACCCAAATACCCTACATGTCACCCTGCCATCAATCACATTAAACAGTCCTTCACAACACTCATTCCATCTCTTTTCATCACTGCCTGTTACCACACCTCTGTTTGCCACTTTCACTGTTGTTTCCATTTGTTCTCTTGTCTTTGCACACTGTTAACCTCCTAGAATATCTTATTCTCCCTGAAGTTACTGATACTTGCTCACCTTAACTCTCATCTGTCCTCTTTTTCAACCTCTGCTCCTTCCTTCAAACATCCCCATTTGTGCTTTCTGAGATAACGTTCACTTTCCACAGAACCTTTGCCTCCTCCCCCACCCTATGACTCACTTCCACTTCCATGGTTCCATTCACTGCCAAGTCCACTCTCAGATATCTAAAGCACTTCACTTCCACTACATTTTCTCCATTCAAACTTACAGTCCAACAAACATATCCCTCAACCCTAATGAACCTAATAATTTTGCTCTAATTCACATTTACTCTCAACTTTCTCCTTTCACATACTTTTCCAAACTCAATCACCAACGTCTGTGGTTTCTCACCCGATTCAACCACCAGCAAACAGCAACTGACTCACTTCCTAGGCCATCTCATCCCCAACAGACTGCATACTCGCCCCTCTCTCAAAAGCTCTTGCATTTAATTCCCTAACCACCCCATCCATAAACAAATTAAACAACCATGGGGAAATCACACAACCCTGCTGTAGAGCGACCTTCACTGGGAAACAATCACTATCCTCTCTTGCTACAAGTACACATGCCTTACAACCTTGATAAAAAAACTCACTTCTAGCAGCTTACCTTCCACATCATATATTCCTAAGCTCATCCACAATGCATCTCTATCAACCCTATCATATGCCTTCTCCAAATCCACACAATGCTATGTAAAAATCCATCTGCTTTTCTAGAAAAGTATTTCTCACACACATTCTTCAAAGTAAACACCTGATCCACACATCCTCTACGACTTCTAAAACCACACTGTTCCTCCCTAATCTGATGCTCTGTACATTCTTTCACCCTCTCAATCAACACCCTCCCATGCAATTTTCCAGGAATACTCAACAAACTTATGCCACTGTAGTTTGAACACTCACCTTTATCCCCTTTACTTTTGTACAATGGCACTATACATGCATTCTGCCAATCCTCAGGTTCTTCACCATTATCCACACATATACTGAATATCCTTAACAACCAATCAACAACACAGTCAACCCCCTTCTTAATATATTCAACTGCAATACCATCCAAACCCACTGCTTTGCAGGATTTCATTTTCTGTAAGGCTTTCATGTCCTCTTCTCTCTTTCCCAAACCACTCTCCTGGACTTTCTCACTTCAAACACCATCTGACTTAAACAGCTTACCTTTGCTACTTTATCAACAAACCTTCAAAATACCCACTCAATCTCCTCTCTTCATCACTACCTGTTATCACTTCCCCTTCACCGATATTCCCATTTGTTATGTCTTATGCACATTATTTACCTCCTTCTAAAACATCTTTTCATTCTCTCTAAAGTTTAATGATACTCTCTCACCCCAACTCTCAATTGCCCTCTTTTACAACCCTTGCACCATTCTCTTGACTTCTTGCCACTTTCTCTTGTACATCTAGTCATTTGCACTCCTTCCTTGCAAGTATTGTCCAAGTGCATCTCTTTTCTCTTTCACGAACAACTTCTTCATCCCACCATTCACAACTCTTTCTAATCTGCCCATCTCCCACCTTTCTCATGCCACATGCATCTCTTCCACATGCCATCACTGCTTCCCTAAACACATTCCATTCCTATTCTACTTTCTAAATTCACTTACTCTCACCACTCTCTTCTCCTCAACATTCTCTCTTCTTTCTTGAAAATCTATACAAATCTTCACCATTGCCTCCACAATATCATCATGCTGCCTCTCTCGGCACATTAACATCCAAAAGTCTCTC
>JAUUDZ010013632.1:0-10000 GCA_032361705.1 Panulirus versicolor | reverse complement strand
CAATCATCAACCAAGAACTTGAATAACATTTCGTAAACTTCAGGGGAATGGAAACTAACACTGACTGAGCCGTCTACCATCATGGTAAGCAAAAAAAAACCTTGTGTTTTGCTGCACATACAAGGGCAGAAGATACCTCATTATCGCTCTGCCTTATACAGAGACCTATGAAAGTCTGTACCTCTTGTTGATAATGAACAGACAAATATAAACTCTGCCATCAGGATTATTCTCGCAACTTGCTACGTTGTGTACTTGACTGTTGTAAAATCAGTGAGTTCAGAGATAACTTCAACTATACTAGATATGTAAAAGCATTTCATCTAGAATGGCGTCTTACCTAAGATACATGAGACGTATACTAACTAAGCTTATCATAAAGAATTAATTCAAAATGTATCTTGTTATATAATCCAGACACATTTGCCTAGAACCTGATCCGTTTTGTGCACTTAATATCGCTTTTTGTGCCACTACCCTTAGAGTAAGTAGGAATACACAACATCTTTACAGTTTCTTGCGACAAAAATACAAGTGATAAAGTTTGATGTTCTCTTGTTAGGAAGATAATGAGTGTCGACTTCCACTTGTTAGTGTATTGCCCTGACGAAGACTTCTGCGAATAACTAGACCCTGCGACATAAAAAAAAAAGAATCTTTTATCATATGGTCTTTCACATACCCAAGCTCTCCTGTTCAAGATGAAGATAGTATTGCATGTAACTTGAGAGTATAGAAATTACTCGTCTTAGGAGTGGACCAGACACAGAATGTAGGAGGAGACTTTGTCCGGTGGAAAGGACACAGAATTTGATGGACTCTGTGCCATGCTTTTCCGAAACCACTGTTTGCAGGAAAAGAAAAAAGATGTATGATAGTATGTGAAAATATTTGTTTCTAACCAACTAGCACTGCAAGTTAGCCCAAAGGATGGCACCAGATGAGATGTGGTAGTTATGCACTCATGTTTGTCTTTCTGTCATACCGTAATAAATACCATCAACTTAAGAATGGTCATGGATCAAAAAGATGTGAAGAGATGGGCTGATCAACGTTGAATAACTGCCGTGGAAATAGATACTCGTCTTATAACCCAAACTTGCTAGTAATTATCCTGTGAAATGAATAATGCCAAGGCCATCTGAGTGTGGTTGAGAAGTTACCAAGTTACAGGATGGTCCCTGCGCTCAGTATCTTCTGATATGTTTTAAGCACGCGAAGCGAGTCAGACGTCATCTTTGTAGGATCCACCTTCTGCTTTACACAAAACAACGCCATCATTCAATACCACTACATTTTGGACGGACTATCGGAGTGTAGAGTACTCAAGATAATAAGTGTCTTTCATGCTACTTATTTTCTCATTCGTTACCTATTACTTTTATCACCATCATTCCTCCTGACTAGCATTCTCGCTCAGGTCCATCTCTGTTTTTACTGCTGGACGCCATAGATAAACGGCTGTTATTGAAAAGCCTCTTCACTGACCATCATCGTAGTTATTTCTTACTGGTTTAAGACATTACCTACCTTGCCACATTAGGAATATGTCTTTCGTAATGAGAGGCTAGGAATGTACCAGTGAGACGATAATCAAACTGTCGAAATGAATAACCAGCGTTGACCCTGGGCACTAGTTGCGAGGAGGAAGACGTGCATCGGGCCAGGGTATAGTGAAGTTTGTGACATCAGGGGGCTCGGGGGGGCGCCGGCCAAGCGGGCGGGGTGACGCGGGTCAGGCTTAATGAATGTCTACACAATCTGGACTTGTTCTGGTGGGTGAGTTTTTGCAGAATCCATTCCACGGCAAACATGTGGTCCGTGCGTCTGTAAGAATCACAAGAATGCTCCTCATGCTAACGGGGCGAAAGGGTCTAAGTAGATTATGCTGAAGATGAGAGCTACGATGGTGATCGAGGGAGTCCAGCCTTAGAGGCGCAAAAGATGTAAACAAGTTTTGCGGCTGGTGATGAAGGCGCTACCGGTGCTCAGGGTGAAGGCCATGCCCGAGCTGAGGTTATTAGTCGCTCATCATTACGAGCGTCGATGCTCACACCTTCACGGGATACTCACTCGTTTTTTGCTTCAGTATCTAACTTCAGTTAAAGCTAAATTCCTGCATATAAATGTAACACGAAAAATCACGTATTCAGAAAATCATCCTAATTCTTCAAAAAGCTTACACATGTACAAAGTTAAATCTTTTCTCTCTCACTTCAAACTCTCCTTTCTCTTCTCCCACTTCATATTCCTCCTCTTTAACGTTCCTATTCAAAAAGCAAAAAAACTCTTATGGAGATACTTTGATATCTCCAGCACTTGTTTCTACAGAAACGTACCATGCATGGCCTTGTTAAAGACAACACTTACATATTTGCTTTGAAAAATTTTTCGCTACTTCTTGCCCGCTATTTGTCATTACGATTTTCTATTCCACATATGTTGCACAGAAATTAGTCAGCTATGATCATAAGCATAGTATTCTGTCTTTGGCACTGCCCACATTATTCCTCTCATACTGTTGCCTATCCTTTACTGCCCATCACTTGACACACATCATAATGCTAAGTCAGAGCCACTTAACAACACCCCACCCCGCCAAGGGGTGGGGTGTTGTTAAGTGGCCTTATCGTGCCTTAGGAAACTACGAGTCAATTTCATGCTTAACGTAACCCCAGAGGTCCAAACTTGGTCAATGTTAAAACTCCCTTTTGAATTCATGGGCAAAAAGATACTAAACAAATGTCATAACGCATTATCAATACAGTGGATGTACTGAAATGACTATAAACGCACAACTGCAATAGGATATCCAGCGATGTGCGACAAGAAGAGACCTAGAATATGTGACAGATTATGAAGACAGAATATAAGCTCTCAAACTGCCTTCACTAGAGGAAACGAGATTGTGGGGGACCAAGTTTTTGTTCCTGTGCGTTGGAGGCTTCAGTCACGGACAAAAGTGTATATTAAGGCCGAGCCTTAATTGAAATATAGAAAAAATTAGCAAAGGGATAAAGAA
The DNA here is from genome assembly GCA_032361705.1 of Panulirus versicolor. Taxonomy (NCBI): domain Eukaryota; kingdom Metazoa; phylum Arthropoda; class Malacostraca; order Decapoda; family Palinuridae; genus Panulirus; species Panulirus versicolor. The sequence continues at coordinate 6,978 of JAUUDZ010013632.1, read as the reverse complement.
GAAACAAGGGAGAGTATTCACGAAATGTGGAGGAAGTGAAAAGTCTGTCTTCTGAAATGTGCCAGGTCATAGATATTTTGGAAAGGCATGAGAAGGTAGAGTTTTCCGAAGCTTGGAGGTGTACAGAAAGAAACTGTTATCAAATCGGCCCACCTTTTAGTTCCTTAATTGTCACAATGATGTTCACTTGGGTCAGTTCCGCGAAGAGAAGAAGAATGTTTGACCCGGAAAGAATAGTAAGAAACTAGGCAAAAGTGGGGTTAGAAAAGATGTAAGAAAGCATTTCTTTAGTCATACAGTTGAAAACAGATGAAACATAGGGAAGTTAAGAAAGTGCTGCGTCTTGCTGGTATTAGATAATGCCAGGGTATGTAGGGAAGAAAGATCCTCACATATATAAAGCTCACTCCCCATACAGACAGATTAGTAATAGATACACACACTTACAAGCACTCTGATAAACGCATGAAAGTCCGTACTGGCATGCGCGCGCGCGCGCGCACACACACACACACACACACACACACACACACACAAGATTCTCTCATTAATGATCATGTGAAGGTCCCCACCCACCTGGCTGCCCAACTCACCGTCCACCTAATCACCTGTACCGCCAGCCTCACTCGTGATTAATTAACTACCTGCCACCTTTTCTCGTCAGCTACCTAACGCTCAGCCACCCGCCTACTTTGCTACCCTGTCAGCCGACCAGTTTGCGACCCTACCATCATCCCATTTAGACAAGCAGACCCCCACCCCTCCACCTATATTACTACCTTGCCGCCCGTTGATCTATGCACCAAACAAATCATTTATCATACCACATTGCCATCGACCTATCCATCATGCCGACATTCCACAGACCTAACCATACGATAAGCAGACGTCCACCCATCACTACCCCAGATTTCTACTTCAACAAGCGCTCTGCTATTCATTTTCGTTACTGCTGATCCACCTATTTATTTTCGTTACTGCTGATCCACCTATTCATCTATAGACACATATGTAGTCCATTCTTCGTTGCCATCCACTCACCTACCTTTTACCCACATTGCTACATAGCCATCCCCTCTTGCCTCTTAGCTATTCTTCCTCTTTCCCACTCACTCATATATCCACCTTGCTTCTTGCTACTCTCCCACCTAAGGAATAATCTGCCCACTTTGCTTAAAAAGAAAAATCAACTTTGCAATTCTGCCACTTACGCACCTTGCTATATACCATCCACAGCAATTACACATATTACAGGAGCCACTCATATCTTCCACCTTCTCATCTAAACCTACCTTTCATTTTTCCCCTCTCTTTCCCTCCCTCACCATTCACGACTCCTTCGGACCCTACATCCTCTCCCGCACTTTTCCCTGTCCTTTATTACCCTTGCCTACCTTCCACGTACCTCACACAGCGGTCAAGATATCCCTTCTCGGTTATTCAGTGTACCTTTTATACCTCCCTGTCAGATTGCCGCCACTCTTGGACCTCCATCCCTTACGAGCGTTTGCATAGTCTCATCCTTCATCAGTTTGCCCTCCAACTTAATCCGATGAATTCACAACATAGTTACAGGGTTATCGGGATTTGTAATCCCAAGCCCAGTAAAATGAACAGTAATGCGGAAAGCAAACAGTCAGACCAAATCTACCGTCGATGTTAGGGTTCCAAAGGCACAGATATTTCAGGCTAGTTTTCATAACTTCATGTCTACTAATGTGTCCATGACATCCATTGGCCCTCTTATTAAGACTTAATGTTGATGCTGGTAACGCTTCTTGCTTAATGGCATCCTAGGCCTCACCTTTTGCCCATCACTGCTGACGACGTCCTCTTGTGTCTTCACACTGACCTCGGTTACTCTGGTTACACTTGCTGGCATGGGTTTACAATCGTCCTGACTAAATCGTGGTCTGCTTTGACTTCCCATAAGGCCAAATCACAATGGCTTCTCCTCACTTTATCTTCTCGCAAAACTAGAGTCGCTCTAGCGAGCTCTCTCTTGAACTCACACAAACCCAGACCATCCACGCTGTTTCTTGTTCCACTTTGATGTGCCTTGGTCTGCCACAGACTTGAGTCGCTATCCCTTAGCTTTGATCCACCTTGACCTCACTTAAAGTGAGTTTGCTCTGCTTATCTTACGTCTGTAACTAGGCCTCGCACAGCCAGATTTTGGTCTTCATTGCAAGTAGTCGAAGCTGTGGATTTTTGGTGACGTCGAGATTCATATTCTTCATAGAGAAATACAAACGCATTGAGAACATTTTGCTGTGCAGTATCTTATAAACTTTTGTCGTGGACCAGACAGGGTGCTTTTCCTTGATAAAGATTATGATCTCAGTAACTCTCGCTGAACATTATATCTCCAGACAAGTGCTACTGTGTTAAATCATACCACCAAGAGCTCAAGTGACCTTCCAGGTATCACAGCCTCCCTCCTCTATACTTGTTCAGGCCATCAGTGACAAAGAAGACAATTGCGTTAATAAGGAAAGGAACGTAATAAGCCCAGAGAATCTCTCGCCACTTTCTGTGTTCTTAAACCTTAAGCACTATCACTCGGGTTGGTAGACCGGACGCTTTTCGATATTCGTTTGTTCAATGGGGTTCCCATATGTGTATGATCACATGGGTCCCTCTACCTTCAGTTCTTGTTCAGACATCACCGAGGGCGGGTGCGACACTCTGTGTTCCTATTCCTACTTTGTGTTCTATGGTGTTTGGATCCGATATACCCATGGATGATAGGGAGGGATATAGATAACCTATAGATGATAAATGGGCTACAGATCATGGTACTGTTGGGAATCTCTCCGTGTGTCAGCAGAAAGCCGGTTGTCTGGAGAATGGATACCTTTAATATCAAGTCCTTATAATGGATTGGTTTTGTATTATGTTAAGGCTAGTAAAAAAGAAATCTTAAATCAATTCTAACTTTTCTTTCTTGGCGATAACCACCCACAACCATGTTTTCTTTAGTTTTATATATTGATAAGGTAAATGCAAGCTTCAAGTTCAAGTACATATTTTTTGCTTTCAGTAAATTGCAATTTGAATGATTATTTTTTCATTTTCCCCCACCAGGTCTGTCAGACCCAAGGTTAGTGAATTCGTTCCAAACACATGACTGTAGTGTTCTAAGGTTAAATATACTGTCTAATCCAATTCTGAACACTCATGATGATACAGTCTTGCATGAATTTCTGAGATATTACCTCCAGGGGTAAAACATTTTAAGAGTTAAGATTACTGGGTTGGATAGTTTATCTATAAGTGATTCTACGTGGAACAGATGTAAACTATATACAAGAATTTACATCAAAATCGAAAACTTCTTCCAACAGAATACCAAAAAAAAACATTTACTTTAGGTTAGTTTATATAAGGCATTTCTTTTCCTGGAAAGGATTATTTGCAATCTTGGTTCTTATTCTGGGTCTTGTACTGTCTTATGACTTAATTTGTGATGCATATGTTGAACAGAATGATACAGACATTTGATTCCATTGTTAGCAATTGGGCTTATTGTGTAGTAATTGATAATGAGGGAATCGTATCACTGCCAGTATGGTTGAAAGCATTTCATGTTCAAACCAACAGAACCGTAAGATCTAATTATATATAACATTTCACTTAAACTTCCTCAAGTCTGCTGCACCTATTTCAGTACGGGCAAGTGATCTGCTCTCGCCTATATACGCTGTAAATTCTACTTACCTAGACATAACTAACTGTATGGCATATATAACACTGCATATAAACGTAGATCACAGCTTATTTCACCTAAGCCATTCATAAATGAACCATTAGCCAGTCTTAAAGGACATGTTCCATGCCAACCCTTTAACATACTTAGATTAGTCTAACCTAGCCATTTTCACGATGAACTTACATAAGTGTGTAAGGTAACATAGTTGGCTCTGCTAAACCTTAGATATCGACGGATCTATTTTACTGATCGCAAATTGCAATTAGCCATTTATGAAGCGACAATTCTACTTAACCTGACTAGTGAGTGGAACTAACATGACTTAAAGTAACCTACTAATATAACTATCCACAGCTAAGTTCCCCCACAAAATTTGACCTACTTAACCTATCAGTATATCTAACCTTGCCTCACCTAACACATTAACCTAGCTAAGCTCAGCTAACTTAATCCGGTAATTCTACCTCATCTAGCACGTTCACACAGTTATCTTCACTCAACTTAGCCTATGAAAAGAGCTTATGTCATGAAGCCTATCAATGAGCACTTAGAATTTATTCCTGTCATAGAACAAATAAACTTACTTATTTTGCTAGTGTGTGTGTGTTACTCATTCGTATTTACACCCACCGAAGAACAATTAGTGGCAAATGGAGGAATGATAAAAGGCAACTGAAATAACAGTTAAGGGAACTGGAAGAACAGTCGGTACAAACTGAAAGATAAATATCAACAACTGGAAGAACAACTGGAAGAACAATTAACAACAACTGGAGGAACACTCAGTAACAACTGGAAGAACAATTAGCGGCAGCTGGAATGATGATTATCAGCAACTGGAGAAAGAGTTAATGGTAACTGTAGGATTAATCACCAACAAGTGGAGGAAAAATTAGTAACAAATGGAAGAAAAGTAAGTGGCAATTAGAAGAACAGTTAACACCAAGTGAAAGAAACGATTAGTTTGACTGGAAAAACAATAAGGGGCACCTAGAAGAACGGTTAGTAGCAACTGGAAAGACAACTGATAGGAAATGGAAGAACAGCTAGTAGCAACTGGAAGAAAAAATAGTAGAAGTATAAGAAAAATTAATAGCAACTTGAAGAACAATAGTAAAAACTGGAAGAATAATTAGCAACATTTGGAAGAACTGCAGGAAGTAACTGGAAGAACCGCAAGAAGTAACTGGAAGACTTGCAAGATGCAACTGGAAGAGTCAACAGATGGAAGAAGATCCAGTCAGTCATCGCCTCACCCTCATGGGATCTGTCGTGTCTGTTACTCAAGCAAACTGAAATTCCCACCTTACATGCTATGGGGTCTTTGAGTCGATTCGTTTTACCACAGCAGCAAATCAAAGCCTCTAATTACGGTAGAAACTGAGTGGAGTAAGTAGTCGTCGGTTGTTTATATGAACAACGCAATTGTCTTCATTCCTCATAGTTTACACTTTGAACGGGAATAGATTTCCTGAGATTTTGCTTCCTTTTAAGCAACAAAACATGATTTCCCAACGGAAAAAAAAGTTGATTCATCTGGGACTCCCCCGCTAACCTCCCATTTTCGTTTTTTCACGGGTTGTTAAATAACTGGAGAGAAAAAAAAAGAACTACTTAGCGTCAAAATTGTCTGATCGCTGATTAAAAATGGATGATCGGGACGCTCTCTTTTACGCAGGTTTCCATGATAACATATATTAAGTGATTTGTAACGTCTATAATCAAGTGATTTTTACATTAAGCACGGAGGATTGACCATCTGCTGCAAGCTGTCTTTTCTTTTTTTGTAAGTAAATTTCGTGTAACAATTCAATAACGAGGTTCAAATTGAACGGATGAAAATGAGCGTAGTATTAATTCTGACCTGACCTATCTGCTAGGGTGTAGTTGATGGCTTTCTGTGGTTAGCAGAGGGAAAATACAAGGGGCCGACACAACCAATGGTTAGTCAATGTCCTACGGTCAATTTAATACCACCCGTCCTTATGTAGAGCTAGCGGCTGTAACTGCGTCTTTGGTCCAACTAAATTAGGCTGATTTGTATGCGTATATGCACAGGAGCAAAGACATGGTACGTACATTCATTTGCAGGGTTAAGAGACCTGTGGAACACGAGTCTAAAACTCTCCTAGTAATACGTGAGTAGTAATCACACACACACACACACACACACACACACACACACACACACTTCTCATGAAATGTTAGATAAAAGATAGAATATATCAATTATGTCGTGTACGGTATAACCAAATGTACACCGGGAAAGACTAATGTTGGTCTCGACTGCCAAATGAAGATATCTTGCTACTCACATCTTGGATTGAACGTCTTTTCTTTTCTCTATTTAATGTGTATCCAGCTTTGTTTTATTGGTACACAGAATGATACATCTCTTAAAGCAGCGTGGAAACTAAAGAGTGACAGACTACGGTAATGACAGATGTCAGCAATAGTAACATAGGATTGCTGTGAACAGGAGAATTCCTAGAGACAGAAATTCTATGAGGCTTCCTTATAACGACTCATTACTGATCATAGTGGCACATCTTCCTAGAACATAAGTGCATGTCAAAATGCACCCCATCATCTTCCGGAAAATGGAAAAAAAAGGATGAATCTGGTAACGCAGAAATATGTGCTGAGTGAAAAATGGGAATATGTTTTGTTGAGGTGCTCCATTACGATACATACGTAGGAAAAACTGTTGAGTGTGTGGCTATAGGGATGAGAGGCAGCTAATAGGAAAACCCTTGCAAGAGCGTAGGTCAGACTCGGAAAATGAGTGTTAACTCCGTCTTTAATTACGGGACTTTTGAAATGCCAGGAACTGCTGAACGGTAAGATACATTAGGATTTTATGAGCCTTTAAGAATATGAAAGATGAAAAGATTAAACTGGCCCTGAGAACAAACAATATATGAAGGTGTGGCACAGCGTGATGCCAAGACACATCCCCATGTATCACTTCAGCACAGATGTATAGTATTAGTGTTGTGTTTCTAAAAGGATTCTCTGTGAAGTCTTGTTAGGACCTTTCCCACGGTGAAGTCTTTCGCTCCTATTTCTAAGCAGTGAAATGCTCCCGATTAGCTTTAACTGACTTAGTGACAGAATTCTGATGGGTTGTGTGATAGGGCGTTCAGAACTGTTCTGTGGCGCATCAGAGACTAATGGTGTGGTACAACCGATGGGCTCTCTCTCTCTCTCTCTCTCTCTCTCTCTCTCTCTCTCTCTCTCTCTCTCTCTCTCTCTCTCTCTCTCTC
>JAUUDZ010013621.1:0-11504 GCA_032361705.1 Panulirus versicolor | reverse complement strand
ATATATTGTGGTTCTTTCATATTCTTTTCAAGTCAGCATACACGTAGAACAAATACAAGTGTGAAAGAGTCTTTGAGAAGAGCAGCCGACCTGTGGGTTGAAGACAGCAAACTCCACAAAGAGAGCTTTCGTATGATTGTCGACCCAACCCTGAGCCTCGAGGGAGTCCAGAATCCTCATGACCTTAGCCTCATGTCCCTTCAGCTCCATCAAGTAGCCTCCACCACCGTACCTGTGGGATGTCAGAGACGATTACACAAAATGGCTCAAGACAATAGGTCACCGATCTCACGCAGACTGGATTTAAAGGATGAACCTTATCCAAGGAGACATACAAACGTGGTTAAAAAATCATTATTATAATCATGTTACTTATCAAACTTCGTTAAAGATATTATTATAATTAAACTAATTATCAAACCTCGTCAAAAATTATCAATATCTTTATACTTATTATCAAACCTCGTTGAAAAAATACTATCATAATGATTATAGTAATTATGTAACATACAATTGGTGCATTTCGTTCCAGCATATCTTCGACTGTGGGTGTCGGATATACTGGGTAGGATAGACTGGTGGCGGCATTCCTTCACAGCAGAAAGTCATGACAGTAAAATGAGAACTTAGAATAGAAAATGAATAAACATCTTACTGAGAGGAACACACAAGGGAAGGAGAAAGGAGTTTCCTCTTAGATTAACAAACTTACATATACGAGTCTTTAGAACGACTCTGTATAATTGCCACAAGAGGGTGTCCTTACGTTGCCAGCGAGCCATCATAGGGGAAGCCGTGGAGCTGGACTGCAGACCTGTACCGGTAATGGGGTTCGGGTTCTTCCGAGGCGTTCCAGCCTCTCCCGAAGTCTCGCTTCTCCTCAGAGTTGCTGTGGCTGGCTGGGTGCTTCTTCGGGTTCCCTGCGGTACAGAGGGCTCACTACAGCTAAGCAATACATGAAGAAATACTGTACCGACCATTGGATACAGTGGTGCTTCAAATGATCCAGTAGCATAAGATTCTGATACAAATCAATATGAAGTCTTCGGTTCTAGATTTTCTCTTGATCAAAATAGGTCGGAAATATGTTATATGACCTTCATATATGGTCTTGTTCTCCTTCAGAGAGATAGTATGGTCGTTTCGATGAAAGTGACCATTCTAAGCATAAAGGTATGGTCTCTGGGCATGGCTTTACAATCTCTTGAGTACGACGGTACGATATCTGGGCACGACGGTACAACAACCCTTTGCCTACGACGGTACGACCTTTGAGTATAATGGCTTAATTTTTGACCTGACCCTTAAGGGTCAGACTAGAAGGTCAGACCATCATACAAAAAGGTCGCACCGGCGTCATGCTGGAGTTGCACCGTCATGTTGAGGGTGACGGACAAATCAACAGCACAACTCCAATAATTCAGTGAACCTAACGAAAATGTTCTAGAAAAAAAATCCAATAGAGAGAGAGAGAGAGAGAGAGAGAGAGAGAGAGAGAGAGAGAGAGAGAGAGAGCCAGCTCACCTGGACGGCGTCGTATCTGTCTGAGGACAGCGTGGCCAAGGAGGAAGGTGATGCGATCGTTCAACGTCCCGCACATCTCCTGAGGTCGATGCTCACCGTTGTACAGCGTCGTGTTGAGCAGACCAGGCACCAGCGTTTCCCGCGCCCAGCACCAGAAGTGATCCGTCTGGTAAGCCTTAGAAGCCGAACACATCATGCATAATGGACAAGAGGAAGTGAACATTGCACAGGGCGTCTTAAGAGTCTGGACTTGCGGCCAGAAATGTTTCAACAAAATGTTCAAGTTGTCTGAAATGAACTTGCATATCCATAGCTATGATTGCTTTGGATATTTGAACTAAATGTAAAAAGTGAATTCATCCTTTGAGTCCAGACTTTTGAGTCACCCTTTGGAAAGATAAACACACCAGCTTGGTGTCTCAGTACCTTAGCACCTCATTAAACCTAGTAATAACACCTTCATTTTTTTTTCACTTTACCAGCATAGAATCTCCCATCGTAACACGTTATCATCATCATCATGACCAACTCCATCCCTATATGCATGAGGTTCATCAGTTACATCCGGCCTCTCACATCTCCCACATACCCTCAGTATATATACCTAGGAAGCAGAGGTGAGCAAAGCTTTCACAACTTCTAACATTCTGTAACTGTCCATTTTGCAGTGAACTGATGAATCCGCCCACACTTCCAACCTCATACACAAAAATTATTGATAGCACTTAATCGTAAACCTTCCCTTTGATATCTTAATCCCTTTCGTGGATAGAGCCTCCACTGAAGACAGCCCTTGAATTGAAAAAAAGAAAGGAAACGAAATGAGAGAAAAAGAAAATGATATCTTGAGTGATTTTGAAATATAGAATGAGATGAAAAAAATGTGTGAAGAGAAGAGTTAAAGGATACGAGAGACAAGTGCATTATGTACAGAAAGGACTATCTAGTCTAACCTTCTAAATTAATTGTCGTTAGACAGAAATTAAGACCATTATATCTGTCATATTCTCTCGTATTGAAAACATATCACACACTTTTATTTTCCCCGACTCTCTGTATCTATGATATACATACATCTATGGATATCATTATTATAAATGTTCTTACAACACTATTTTCTGATATGCACATTCTCCGTGTTCTATCACCATAGCTCCTCACCTGAGACCCCATAATTACCCACCACCTCTACTGTCTCCCCATTACTTCCATTCCTTTCGTTTGTCACAATGAGCCTCGACCCTGGGACTACATTCTCAACCGTTCTTACAAGCTGTCTCGAAAATGGTTCCTCTTCTCTGTTACCGCGTAGTACACTCGCAATCGTTGCAAATGTTCTATACATGAATTTCGTGATTGATATCCAAGAGCTTCCTTGTCTTTGCAAGCAGCCACCTTTGATCACTTATCTTTCATCAGAATTTCCACATCTTCCTTAATAGCCATCTGTACCGTTTAACAAGCCAGATCTAGCCCCCCCTCCCCCCATTCAAACTTGATCAGACGTTCCATTACCCTTTAACTTTGTCTCGGACACACGCATCATATGTAAATCAACCCTTTCAAGAATTTCTGCCACTTCAGGTCCTCATATGTTCCCCTTACAAGCCATTTAACTGTACATTTTGGGAAGGACAGACACCAGAGAACCTGATGGTGTGTGACGAGGTTATCTGCTGAAGGACAAAACACTGATGTACATTGGAAGGATATACAACTAAAGACCTGATGGTGTATGACGTAGTCATCTGCTGAAGGGGAGTACATGAGAAGGACTGATAACAGAGGACCTGATGGCCTATGAGGAGGTTATATGCTAAAGGACAATGTATGGGAATACATGGGATGATAGACAACAAAAGACATGATGGTATATGACGAGGTTATCTGCTAAAGGACAATACTTGGGAAGTACATAGGAAGGACGGGTTACAGACATGATGGTCTATGACGAGGTTTTCTGTTGGAGGACAGCATGGGAGTTCATGGGAAGCACAGACAACAGAGGATATAGTGATCTGTGACGAGGATGTCTCCTGGAGGGAATGATAATATCCTACATTTCTTATCTATATAAATGGAGATAGGAGAGCAAAGCAGATGTCTCCCTTCATATCTTCTTATGGGCTTTTATATGTCAGAGATGTACCTTAACGAATGGCGGACATGTGGGAGAATGTGAGTGCGCGAACATATTGGCTATGTTGCCCCTCATGTAGAATATATTGGGGTCCCTGGAGCCATAACTGACGGAGAGGATGATCATGAGGAAGACGAGGTACACCAAGATCTCCACCATGAGGTCCTGCATCGCCATCTCTTGCTTCCGACGCTTCTTCGCCTCCGCCAGTTCCCGGGGGGAGAGGCCAGCTCCCACATGCACCTGAGGCTGTCGCTGGCTGTATGCTGGGATGACACAGAGGGCGTTGAAGGGGACGAGCAGAGAGGTTGAAAGAAAGAGGCAGGAAGGCTCATGGACGGGGTGGTGGTAATGGGTTATGGAGACGAGGAGGGAAAGGCACAGAATTAAACTGAAAGAAGGGGACAGGGAGATCAACAGAAGGTGGTTTAGAAACAGGAGGTTGGTTGGTCAAGGAATTCAGGAATTCATTGATTCATTTCTAGGAAGATGAGGGCAGAGTCTCTTGAGAGGAGGAGGAGAATCTGACACTAATTATTAAGGAAGAGGAAGAAGGGATTACTAAGATCAGGGGTTTAATGAAGACAGAGCCTTACTGGGGCGTTAACATGTGAGAAGCAAGGATAAATGAGACAAACGAAAATGAGTGAAAGATGGTGAGGTGAGAGATAAAGATTAAGAAGCAAGAGAAATAGATGTTAGACAGGAAGAGCAAATGAAAGAGAGAAGGAAGGGTTGACACAAAGGTTGATGGAAAGAGTGAAGGAAATGAGTGAGATATATCAATCAGAGTTGGAGAAAGAGGATGTTCAAAAGAGAGAGAGGAGATTATATTGATATAATAGATGAAGAAAAAGACGGTGGAGTGAATAAGAGAGAAAAGGTAAGATGTCTGGAAGGGATGGGAGGGCGAGCAACACTGGAAAGATATCAATAAAACTGATGAATTAAGTCACAGGAAATAGACGAACAAGTATGGGGAGACTTGATGATAGAAAATGAGAATTGCAACAAGAATATGATTAATAGACAGACAAGGAGAATGAAATGATAATAGTCATACCGAAAGAAGAGAGGGATTTAAAGACAGGGGAACTGAAATATCTGGTATTAGGAATGATAGATGAAGTAGGAACGAAAGGCGAATTGTGGAAAGGTTGAGGGAAGACAGAACAACACAAGAAACAAAATGATGTACGAGAGGGAATAAAGAATATGATGAAGGAAAGAAGAAAATGGAAAATAGTGAAAATGGTATAAGAAAATGTATGATTTAGTAGGTTCATGTTGGAATGAATATGATAACTAGCTCTACAATAAGAAGTAGAGCAGTTCATTGATTTGAATATTTGATCATTTTTTAAACAATATTGATAACTTTTTGCAACGTAAAGTACGAGGCAAAAGGGTCTATGGAAAGAATCCCATCAAAAACATAATTTTTCTTTTATATTTGTGGTTTTGTGAGACAAAACACGGGATGACTCTCTGCCAATGAATTTTGAAAACTTGATATTTGATTTTTTTTCTAAATGAAAAAGAGAAAAGAAAACATACATAGTCTTAAGAAGTCTTAAGACTGTGAATACTGGAATATTTTGTCAAAACATACAAAAGCACATACTGCAGAAGAAGTGCTTAAAAGTACGATTACAAACATTATCAAGACATTGAGTACATACTCGGAGGGATGTGCCTAAAAGTGTGAGCATTTAAACTATCTCTCAAGTACATACACCAAACAAAGATGTGTTTAGAAATGTCAGGAATTCAGATGAGATGCACACAAGACATGAAGGCAATGTGTATCTCGTATGAGATGTATAATAAGGGACTGATGGAATTGGGTATAGTGAAGGGCAAGTAATACTACTGAGAAGACAGCGCCAAACAGGTGTCATAGCAGGAGTCTGGAGACTGGTCTGAAACATGGCTTACGAAGGCCTGAAACAAGTTCTGGTTGTAGGAAGGTCTGCGGAAACTTGCAGATAAACCTGAGGTGTGTGTGATATGGGTAGGTGTGAAACATACGTGGTGTAGGTAGATCTGAAGAGGGATGTGGTCTGACCAAAATGTGTTGTGGTTCTGTGTCAGGTATATCTAGTGTACGATGGTGGAAGACTTGTGTTGCGTCGGTCTGATGGATGTCTAGTGAAGAGAGTTTTGTGAAGGAGGTTTTGAAGCCAATGTCTTATAAGCAAGACTAATGTGTTGAATGAAAAGGTGTGGAACTATAGTTTTATAAGCAGGTGAAAACCAAGTGCTTCGCAAGAAGATGTGAACTAAGCATTTTGTTGGATGGCTGTGAAGCAAGTTTTTAAAGATTTGATTGAAGAAAATATTGTAAAGGTAGCAAATGTTCTATTGGTAAACATACAACAAGTTTTCTGTAAATATCTGAAGTAAATGTTATGTGCTTTGGTGTAAGGTGAGTCTTGCGTTTAGACCTGAAATGAATTTCAGGTAGATGTGGGGCATCTCTTGAAGTAAATGTTGGGTAGGTGATGTGTTGATGAGAGTGAAGAATGCGTAATAAAAATCATGTGTGAAGCAAATATTATGTAGGTGGTCTTGAAGTGAATGTTAAGTATATATGAAGCAAATGTTGTGTTGGTATATCTAACGTTTATGCCAGAAAAATGTGAAACAGAAATCTGTCGCTAGATATGAAGTGATTATCAGGGAGATGTGAAGCAAGAGGTGTGGAGGTGGTCTGGTAGATCTGAAGCAAGTGTTATATAGGCAGATCTGAAGCAAGTGTTTTGTCGTCAGGTGTGAAGCGAGCGTTGTGTAGGCAAATGTACAGGAATATTGTGTACACAGGTCGAAAGCAAATGTTATGTGGCCAGGTCTGAAGCAAATGTTGTGGACAGGTGTGCAGCAAATATTGTGTAGGCAGGCCGGAAGCAAACGTTCTACAGCCTCGTATGAAGCAAGCGTTGTGTAAGCAGGTGTGGAGCAACAGTTGAATAGAGAGGATTTCATCAGGTGTTGTGTGCAGCAGGTGTCGTGTTGACATGTGTACAGTTTGTGTGATGTAGGCAAGTGTACAGCTTGTGTGACATAGGTAGGTGTACAGCAGATGTGATGTAGGCAGGTGTACAGCATTTGTGATATAGGCAGGTGTACAGCAGGCACTGTGTATGCGATTATGGGGCAAGTTTCTGTCGCAGCAGCTGACCATCTCTTGAGGTGGGTGGGCCGTGAAGGAGTTCCCCGTCACTGCTCAGCTCGAAGTCCTCCTCGTCATCGTCGTAGTCTTCATACTCCTCCAGCGGCCGCTTCAGGATCCAGGAGAGCAGCATGGCCATCAGGTAGATCTGTGACGCGGCAGAGGGTCAGAGAGCGTGACGTTTTATGTGCACAGTCTGCCTCCAATTACAGGGTAGTCAAAGGTTTAATTACCTAGAGGGCATAATGAAATGGAAAAAAAAATATTGATCAAGGACCTAATTAATTAGTGCCAATATTCGAGAATTCAGATCATCAAAGACGTTAGTGCCCTCAATGAAACGCGAGATGATTTCTCAGAATTCTCGTATGATGTTATTTTCAGTTCATCATTATTTATGTTGTAGGTAATATTCCCTCTTCATCTAGAATATAGCAAGAAATTTACACTAGTCTGGGAATAATTAGGCGTGTGTGACGTTGAGGCAATAAGATATATATATTCTTGGTAAACTGAAGAGCAGATATATTTGTTGTACATCATTGCCAACCAGCCTCTCGCGACAAAGATAGATAGATAAGAGATAAGAGATTTAATACAAAGGACGTCAGCATTACCTTGATAGGCTGGGTAAAAAGTATGGACGAAAATACGGAAGAGATAAGCGCCGTGAGCCATTTGGTAGCCTTCTCGTTGCCAAACTGGATACCATAAGCCCACAGAAAGAAGACTGCCACGGCAATACTGATGGCACAGAGCACCCAGGCAATGATCACACACCACCATGGCAGTGACAGCTTCTTCTTCCTCTTCTGCAGCACCAGAAGTACACAAGAGAATAAATTTGTTGTACATTGAATAGCCTTTTTTAACTTAGATTTTCACCTCGTGAAAAAAAGAAGAAATGTTAATAATCTGAGCTTTGACAAAAAGCCCTTGAGAAAGATGGTCAGATCTCTGAGCACGAAGTCATAAATCTCGAGTGTGAAGACCTGGGCTCTGACCTAGCCCTTCAGAGCCACCCACCCTACTCAAGGGTGGGTGGCTCTCTTGCTATGAGTCACATCGCCGTGCTCAAGTATCATGTCCGCTTGCTCAAAGGGATAAGAGTCTGAAAGATTCAGTTTTTGGATATTCTGAAATACGTACTTGGGTAAATTTGATACATAAATGATACTGATTTGTAGTTAAGGAATCATAATTCTTGTGGTATTTTGATGTTAGTGTTCTGGAATCCAGAAGTAACGTTTCAGGAAACAAGAGTCGCAAAAGAAAATTCCAGGATTAATATTGGAACAGAAGAGCACTATTTTGCATGCGTTTATTATAGTAAGTCTCGTAAAGGTATCAATACAGACTCAGATCCTCTCTTCTCACCCCGTGGCTATCACTGTCGCTCTTCTTGTCGTCGGCCGTGGTTGGCGTGATGAGGGTGCTGGAAGAGGGGGAGGTTGTGTTGGTGCCGTGTTTGGGAGCCTTGGAAGCAACCGAAGCTTGAGACTTGAAGCCAGAGAGAGATGTGAAGGATTGGCCTCCTTTCGCCCCCGCGTCACCTACCATCATAAAGAGGTGTATCGCTGGTGAGGAACTATGGCTATGCATCACCTGTCTCTGTCTGTCTGTCTGTCTGTCTGTTACTTCATCTGTCTTTCCGAATCTCCCTGTCTGTACTCAACATCACATTTCACACAATCAAGAAAGGACTATCTATGAAAAGCATTATATTTTTCAATATTTTGTTCAAAGAAGCTTCAAGCACTCAACTTAGAGGCTTGATCATAATACTTAAACTTTATGCAAATGACCTTTGTAAATTACACTTTGCATCATACAGATAAAACAGTCTTCCTCTTTTTGCAATAAGTGACGAAATAGTCAAAATATTAAGATAACCTGGAAATCTGCAAAATATAGAAAAACTAAAGATATGGAAGAAAGTTAGGAGTAGTGAGTAAAAAGGGATAAAGAAGAAAGAGATAACTACTCATTTGAAAATCTGAAAGGTTTGGATACAAAAAGGTTCGGAACACAAAAGTTGAAAAATGAAAAGTTTGGAAGCTAAAGATTCAAAAAAGAAAAAAAAGCAAAGGGTTTGGAGTCAAATTATTTAAACGCCAAAGGTTTGTAAACAACAAGGTTTGTAACTAGTATGCTTGGATCCCCCCCCCCCCCTCAAAAAAAGATAGATAAATGAAAGAAAGAAATAAATAAGAAATAGAAAATTGAAAAATAAAAATAAAGGTAAAATAGAATAAAATAAAAAAAGATAGAAAATAAATAAATGATTGAAAATAAAAGGTTTCAAACCCAAAGATTTGGATAAAGGGTTTAGAACCAAATATTTGGTTTATGCCTTTAAGCAAGATAGTGGTTTTCGACTAACAACATGGACGAAAATCTATCTCCAACTAAAGCTTGAGACACATTGACTGGCTCGTCCTTCATCAGGTTGCTCATTTCCTCACCATACAGGTCGGGGTTCTGTGTGCTGAGGGCCACCTTCAACCGGGACTCCTTGGGTTTCCTGGGTCGAGACTTCCTGAAGAAGAAGATGATGCAGAATGACGGAGGGAAGACGATCAGGTTGCTCACGAAGCCCACGCCCAGGGCCTGAGGCGACACACTGACCGGACCCAGCCTCAGGCCTCCACCGCCTGGACCTTCCGGAACCTGAGGTAGGAAAGATGTGTTAAGCTCTTTAGCACGATGGTCTGACTCTTTGAACCGTTGGTCTGACCCTTGGACACAATGGTCCGACACTTGGACACAATGGTCCGACCCTTGGACACAATTGTCTGACCCTTGGATACAATGGTCCGACCCTTGGAACCGATGGTCTGACACTTGGACACAATGGTCCGACCCTTGGAAACGATGGTCTGACCCTTGGACACAGTGGTCCGACACTTGGACACAATGCTCCGACTCTTGGACACAATGGTCTGACCCTTGGGCACAATGGTCCAACTCTTGGACACAATGGTCTGACCCTTGGGCACAATGGTCCGACTCTTGGACACAATGGTCCGACCCTTGGAAACAATGGTCCAACCCTTGGGCACAATGGTCCGACCCTTGGACACAATGGTTTGACCCTTGGACTCAGTGGTCCGAAGTTATATTAAACAGCATCCATTACACTGCTTTCATATTTAAGGCATATCTATTGAATTCACAGAAAAGCTGAAAGACTATATCTCTTATCTAATGCCTGTACAGTAACTCTTATCAACAAACGTTTAATACGTTGTTCCCTGAAGCTTATGGTACATAAAACCAAAATATTTCTATCTTCCTACAATTTATGTAACGTTCTTCCTTGTATAATAACTGTTCCACATGCGACCTTCTCAGCAGATGTTAATCTGAATATAACATTCTATATATTT
Organism: Panulirus versicolor; assembly: GCA_032361705.1. NCBI lineage: Eukaryota > Metazoa > Arthropoda > Malacostraca > Decapoda > Palinuridae > Panulirus > Panulirus versicolor. Next base: position 1,279 of record JAUUDZ010013621.1, on the reverse strand, counting down.
ACCACACATCAAGCAACGACATAGCAATAATGGCTCCTGAAAAAAGTAACTTTTCTCAACTTAATCATCTTAAGTTCATTTTCTCTTATGAGATGTTTCTCTAACTTCTTAAGACACTACCTACTTCAGCCCCTGACCTTGTAAACAAACATGACCTCTGCTCTGTTGACGAAATACTTTGTTAACCTTTGGCATGGTGCCAAACCCAGACCTGCTAGAGCTACATTTTCATGAAACAGTGATTCCCTCTCAAAAGATGGTTTTTAGGTCCTAACCCTTTGGTAGAACATGGCGTTCACAAGCATAGAGAGGTAAAGGAGGGCCATGCAGGACGAGAGCCTCTGGACCCTGGTGAACCGTGATCTAGGGGGCCGTAGAAAGACGCTGAACCACAGGTGGTCGTCAGCCAGGTTCTTCTCCACTGTCTTGCCGAACACGTGAGAGTATTCCCTGAGCTGTTGTTCGCCAGCTACTGCCACCAGACGGTCAATCTGTGACAACAACGTTATCATTCACTGTCGTATATATTGCTCATATTCTTGATGGTTGTTGACACCATATGAGGAATGCTAAATAAAAGTTGAAGAATACATATCATAAGTTTCGAATATCAATTATTTCGTTATTTCATATAATTGTGATTAAGAGTAATATCAAGTCACATAAACACAAGACCAAATAAGGAAGGTACAGGCCACTTTGAGTTAAGTAACATCATTAATCTCTTCTACTGAGACTTGACATTCTCCTTAATGTGTACGTTGCGCTACTGCTGTATGTAGTCAGCAGATGAAACTCTTGGCCAAGATCACCTGAGATCATTCATAGGATTATATATAGCGTCTATAAAGCTGTCCAGTATTTTTGTGTCTTCATTGCCACATTTGACCTATTCCTCTCGCATCACTGCCACTACTAACCTGTGTCTCCTCACAACAGTGCCACCTCTAGCCAGCCCCACTCACATCAATGCCAACTCTAACCAGCCCCACTCACATCAGTGCCACCTCTAACCAGCCCCACTCACATCAGGGCCACCTCTAACCAGCCCCACTCTTATCAGTGCCACCTCTAACCAGCCCCACTCACATCAGTGTCACCTCTAACCGGCCCCACTCACATCAGTGCCACCTCTCACTAGCCCCACTCACATCAGTGCCACCTCTAACCAGCCCCACTCACATCAGTGCCACCTTTAACCAGCCCCACTCACATCAGTGCCATCTCTAACCAGCCCCACTCACATCAGTGCCACCTTTAACGAGCCCCACGCACATCA
>JAUUDZ010013610.1:0-11504 GCA_032361705.1 Panulirus versicolor | reverse complement strand
AAGCTGAGCCCCTTCGAGCCCACAGTGACTCCCTCCCTCAATCCCGCAGTGCCAGACCAAGAGAGGCAACGCAGATGGGGAGAGCTGTATCCACGACCCCAGCACCTGCACCCATGGGCTCAGCATCAGCATATGGGAGAAGGCCTCCTTCACCCTGGAGAAGTTCTATGGAGCAGACACCGCCCACCAGTTCCCCGCGGCGTACCTCCTCTCTACAGGTCAGGGGCGCCCCCGGAACATCATCATTCCCCTCCCTCCTCCTCCTCCATGGGGAAGGGAGCAGACTCCCAAAACAGCGATGACTCCTTAGTTTTCCCCTCGCGCTGTCGTGTGTAAACAAATCCCAAACACGGCAGCAGTAAGTACGAAAACCCTATCGTTATGAACACAATTAAGACACCTAACCTGCAAACGACATATGCTCTGTTGCTCGCCACTTTACCATAACGTTCCCGTCTGGGGCACGATGTAATGTGTCCCTGTGTACCACACAGGAGGGGACACCATGGGTCACCCCGGGGTAGCGCTGTATCACCAGGGGATTCTCCTGGTGGGTCTAGTGTCCACGGGGGATAAGTACTGGATGAGCAAGTCGCCCGGATCCATTGCCAACAACACGTGGTTCAACATTGGGATCCGCTGGGATCAAACGGACGGCCTCGAGGTAAGTCCCAGGTGACGTGGTCTTTAACCCAAGGTCAAGGGATGACCTGAGGGGGGAGGAGGGGGGGTGTGACCTGATACAAGGTCGACCACATGTTGCGTCTGCCTTACCATAATGGATATGTTCATGCGGAGGCATGTGGCTATGTGCTCCACATGGTCACATAAGACACGTGCCTCTCCACTGTGAACTCCACATGTGGATCATGCGGGCCACGTACTTCACATGTGGATCATGCGGGCCACGTACTTTCACATGTGGATCATGCGGGCCACGTACTCCACATGTGGATCATGCGGGCCACGTACTCCACATGTGGATCATGCGGGCCACGTACTTTCACAAAGGCCATATGAATCACTTTCCCGACGCCACTCACTCGGCTAAAATGTTTTTTATCTGTAAACATAAAATACTGAAATATTTGTCTGTGTTGTCAAAGGGACATTTATCAAGGGACATTTATCAAACACTGATGGTTTTTAAAAAAGGGGGGAGAAGATTATGTCTAAGGCAGGAAATGATTAATGATTTGCAAATACGTACAGACTAATGCATCAAGAATCAGACAGACAGACAGACACATCCACACTGTCTATACAAACCTCCACTTACTGCGTTTCCTTTCGGCCAGGTGCTGGTGAACGATAGAAGGGTCAGCTACCAAACTGAGGGCAAAGACAGTACGAGGAAGGACGCCCTTGATCCCCCGGAGATCATGCTGGGATGTCACAAGGACGCCGATGCAGAGGACTATGGCCATTTCCTGGCGGCCAGCCTGGACGAACTGGCCATCTGGCACAGGAGACTCAGGGACGAAAACACCATCTATTTCCTCGGTGGCTACGGTGAGCGACCGGCTTGGCACCACTTGATCTGCATCCCACACAGGATTTTCCCCTACCTTTCGCCACTGTTTTATCTCACTGTGCCGTTCTGCATTTTGCAGAGGGAGAGATCGAGAACATTGACGCGAGTGAGTACGAGAAGATGCTCAGTAAAACGGATCTGAAGAATGACCTACAACATACCGTGGCGTTGTCGATACTTGCAGAAATGACCGCACCCTCCCTGGCAAAGGTCCAGGAAACTGGCAACCTAACCGAGGAGCAGGAGGAAGGTAAGGAACAACTGCACCTCATGGAACGACACACGAGCGACCACGGTAGTTAAGGAACGACAGGAACGCACGATGGACCACAGGGAACGAATGGAACACAGGTCGACGTTCATAAAACAGAATGAATGACAAAATACTGAGGAATATCCTCCCAACCTATTGGTAAACAACAAAACACCTTCCGAAGCACTTGACAAGCAGAATTACACCCTCCCAAACTATTGGTAAACAACAAAACACCTTCCGAAGCACTTGACAAGCAGAAATACACCCTCCCAAACTATTGGTAAACAACAAAACACCTTTCAAAGAACTTGACAAGCAGAATTACACCCTCCCAAACTATTGGTAAACAACAAAACACGTTCCAAAGCACTTGACAATCAGAATTACACCCTCCCAAACAAGTCACAAACAACACTTTACCTTCCTAAACATTTGACAAGCAACGCTCCAGCCTCTCAAACACTAGACGGTCACTACTGACTCGACCAGGCTTATAGCAAACCTTTCCGTATCAGCCCCGGCATACTGGACAGCTTGTTTAACATCCATATGACACACCTACATCACCTCACTACCGATGTATTCCTCTCTCTCTCTCTCTTTGTCTCTCTCTCTATCCCCAGCTGAAGCTGAACAGTTCCAGACAATCGTGAGGATGTTCAACAAATTGGCACATCCAGAAAACGTCCCCACATGTACAAGTGCGGAAAACATGAACAGAATGCAGGTGGGTGTTTTGCCGTGCTGATGCTTAAGCATGTAATAACAGATCTGGATATTTTCATATAATGTCACAATCATCTATCCTATATTATAGACTAAGCTATCATCACACACCATGGCCATACCGTTGATCTCAAGGGTCGTCACGTCGTGCTCAAGGGCCGTATTGTGGTATTCAAGGGTCGTACCGTCATGCTCCAGGGTCGTACTGCTGTATTTAAGGGTAGTATTGTCGTGCTCAAGGATCGTATTGGGGTATTCAAGGGTCGTACCGTCGTGCTCAAGGGCCGTATTGCGGTATTTAAGGTCGTACCGTCGTAGTCAAGAGTCGTACCGTCGTACTCAGCGAATCGAGGCTAATATATTACTGTCTGATGAACTACCAGCCATAGTAACACCTTAACCACGACAGGATCTTGTAATAATCGCATAATCAAATAACCAGCTACATATCAACACATTATGAATTGCTATCAAATGTTCCTAGTAAACTTCTCAAACATTTTGTTACAAAAAATTCAAAATGGAAACAACAGCTCCAGATGGTAAAAAACAAGCAGGTTCTGAATACATCAATATAAAATACTGATAATAGAAATGTAAAGAACATAATGCAAGACCTAGAGTGAAATTATGGTATAATTACCCTTTCGGACATTCAGCAAATTTTAGGTTAGGGTTGTTAAGCTACGTTTGTTTTGCTTGAACTTGTTTACACACTAAAACCACAGACTAACCTGTTTTGACTATAATATCAGACTCAAATCGTCACGAAGTCCTCTCAAAAGTGGTTGTTCGTGCGATATGCTCTGTCGTCATCCAACACTCTCCCGTAAACATTCCTTAACGGCAGTTTACTGGTCTGCTGTGCACCAAACATCTCAATTTGTGTCAAGTTTACCACACAATAAGGCCCAAAGCAGTACAACTGTTTGGAGGACTCCAGGACAAAACACGTACTCACCTTGAAGTCTTGAGTCCAACTGACGTCAGTCTGATATTCGCGCCAAAATCGTTATGGTTCCAAAATTAATTCTAAACTTTTGTCTATAAATTTCGACATGGGTCGATTCTACACAAATTTTCAGTGTAATGGTAATCAAAGTCAATTAGAAAACACCAGACAAATTTTCAGTGTAATGGTTATCAAAGTCAATAAGAAAACACCATAAATCGTAAGTAAATATATGACAAACTATAATAATCTAAAAGACCGCTGTCGATTGACAAATCTATCGACCAAGCTGACTAAAATAACCAACTAATATTGTAAATTCTATCTCAATCACACACTGAAATATTACACAAGCTATACCAAGAGCTTTATTATAATTTTTTTTTTTTTTACATTCCAAGATATATTCATTTGTGTTAATGGAAAAAACGGAGGTATATTAATAGTCATGGTAATTTACGACTGCATATATATTACCTAGTTAACATATAAACAAATCAGTAGTTATAAAAAAGATAAAATATCATCATAAGAAATACTCCACCTCAAATAGTTACACAATAGTAAATTATGGGACTTATATTGCCCCATATGCAGATGTCTAAATCTTGTGTATGTGTTTGTGTCGTAGTAATGTTGCAGGGATGAAGTAGTGCAACGCTGGTACCATCTTACGAGCGTGTCCTTGCCTTGCAGATGATGGCAGACCTGACCAGCAACATGTTGGCCTCCGACAAGACCAGTAATTGGCTCGACTCCGAAAAGGAAGGCGACGGGGGAGCCCTAGGACTCACACACACCCTCGATGGTTACTTGAAGGCCCTTGCTAAGTCCCTACACTGCAACAAAGGCTCTCAGCTCAGCTTCTCGGCCACAACACCTCGCCTGCGTAAGCTTGACTGGGTGAAGACGGGTATAAACCCACTAGAACGTAAGAGGTTAATAAACTTAGATAATCAAGGGTGACGGTACGATCCTTCAGCACTACGGTACGACACTCCTCGTACCGTTATATTAAGTGATCGTACCGTCGCATTAAAGAGGTTGAAATTATGACATAGGGAAATCAGGTGCTGAATGTGAAATTGAACGAAATATTACCTTACGAAACAAATGGCCAGGGGGGGAAAAAAAAAAAGAAAAACCGTGTCGAAATACATGAACAGTTCATTTGCTACTTCCGCCATCGTTGTGTGTTCTTCCCACCAGTGACATTGTTCTTGTGTTCTGCAGACATCCAGATGAACAAGCTCCCGGCCAACATATTCAGGTCAACTGGGAGGTACGTGGTGCCTAACTACACTGGTCAATCTGAGCTTCGGAAAACATGGGGTCACCCGTCTCAGACGATAGAAGGTAGGAGGAAATCCTAGTTCTCACCTTCACAAAGATTAGAATAATCAACGGTTTACTATATCAGCGTAAAATATAGAGAACAAATGTACAGAACATAGATTGTAGGGTTGTAAAGAGGTGGGTGGTTAAATGAATAGGCTGTTCACATAAAAAGGGGTGGCATATGCTAATTATTAATGATAATGTCAAAATGGATTCCATGTAACAAGTTCGTTGATAGCTACAAACACATGCTATACGCCATATGTGGTCACCGATAAACTATAGTTAGCAGTGAGATATAATATGCATTTTTGTTATCATTAAAGATAAACGACTTACGTCTGTACTTACCTCATACCTCTTCCTAACTGTCCTGTTACGTTTTCTTTATCTTCTCATCTCTTGTGTCAAGTCTCGTGAACACATTCTCCGTCTCCCATGTTAACACGTATATGTCATGTTAACCATATCTTTCGTGTCAACATGGGTTACGTGCATCTTGCAGTGCCCACAATCCTGTTCTCCGACTCACGCTGCCAGAGACGCAAGGTCAACGTCATCACGACGCTGTACAATAACTTGGACACCGTCCTTGCGAAGCCCGTGAAAATCAACCCTAAGTAAGTGCTGGTACCGATGTACCTATGTGGTACTAGTGTTCCTGGACGGTGCAGCTGTACCTGAGAAATTACTGTTTGTGTGTGTGTGTGTACTGTTGTATCAACAGGACCCTCAGTCCATCGTAAATGAGATCCTCTGTTTCGTTTCCCCTTTCAGAACGCTCAATGCCAAGGTGGAAAACGTTCTGGACTCGCAAGTCGCAGGTGTAGACATTGTGAGTGACCAGGAGCTACTGCCCTCAGGTCAGGTCAACCCCAGGTTCCCCAGCTGCCTACCTGACCCCGAGAAACTGAACCGTAACATCGTGAAGTTCAAACTTCTGCACAAAGACCAGAAAGTTACCTTACGTAGACTCCTGTTCCATGAAGGGGAGGTCGAGAGTGATGTATGTATCGCTGAGCTCCATCTGTCTGTCTTTTGATAAGTAGATAGATGGATATTGATGACTAGGTTTGCCTTATCTATTGACAAAATACATAAAATATAAGAATTCATGTTTGGAACGTTTCTTCTCGTGAATATAAACATTCACACAATTCTTCTAACCTTTTTTTTTTACATACATACCAGTACATATTTTCAGCTGTATATGTACAAACAAACATCGCTTGTCATTTAAATGTATACTTATGAATATCGACTGTCATTTACAATGAATGTTATCCATTTTCATCACCCTTTACATCGTCCGGGAGCAGCTGTACACTCGTCACTGCGTGTGGTGGAACCGGGAAATCGGGCAGGATGGCGCCTGGGACAGACAGAGCTGTAGGGTAGTGGAAAGCACAACACATTACACCAAATGCACCTGCAAACGTCTAGCCAAGTACGCCATCTTGGCCGAGAAAATGGAACCAGTGGTAGGTTGGACGCTGCCTCTACGTAGTGTTGACTAGGCTGTTCTAGCTAGGCTGATGGAGGAGCCTACGTTCGTTCCAACTAGGCTGTTGGAGGAGCCTAAGTTCGTTCCAACTAGGCCGTTGGAGGAGCCTGAGTTAGTTCCAACGAGGCTGTTGGAGAAGCCTAAGTTCGTTCCAGCTAGGCTGTTGGTGGCGCCGAGTTTTGGTGTACTAGGATGTTGGAGGAACTTACCTTAACTTTTACGGACGGACTAAAATATTCTTATTGACTGGGCTGTTGAGGGAACTTAGTTTAACTTACAAATGATATACTTTAAGACTAAAATATTCTAGTTTACGTGTTGTGGAAAATATGTTTAGAAACAAAATATATACAGATACCATTCATATTTTCAGGTAGTTCCTGATGAAGTAGGCTGGTTAACGACTACGAGGTATATTCTGTACGGCCTCTCTGCTCTGTGTCTTGTAGTTTACATCGTAGTAGTGGCCATCGCTGGGTGAGTATGCTAAGTACACAAGTCTCTAACTGTTCTAACTTTACTGTCAGCAAACTATTCCATACAGTATCTTTCTAACTTATTATCAGCCTGGGACCTGGGGAGTACATTTCATCTGGTATTATCCTAAAGTATCATCCTCTGGGACCTGATTGATATAATCTAAGATCATCCTGATTGATGATATAATATTACAGGGGTCGTCCAACGTAATTATCCTATATGCTCACCTAGGAACCTGAAGGGGTTGTGCTATGTAACCGTAAAGGGGTCGTGACATGTTATCACAATCTTTTCTCGCCCTGGGCCCTAAAGGGACCCTAGCATATGTTATCACCCTCACCCTGCACCTTAAAGGGGTCCTTCCATATGTTGTCATCCTCATCCAGGGATTTAGAAGGGTCGTACCATGTTTACATTCCAAATACTTCTGACGTAGGGACCTGAAGGAGCAGTTCCACTTGCTGGGGATGGCTCTGGCTGTGTTGGTGCTTGCCGGCAGCTTGTGTATCGTTCTTACCGACCTGGACTCCGTGCGTGGCAAGCGCCACATGTGTACGGCACTTGGAACCCTCGTACACTCCTTCTACCTGTGTGCCGGCGCCTGTGTAGCCATGTTGGGCCACGCCACCTTCAAGTGTATCACTGCAGGTTAGTACCACAGTCTGATGCCTGAAGGTAATGATAATGTACGAGTCTAGGGGGCCTGGTGTGCTTGTGGTATCGAACTGCAACTAGGGGAGGAGGGATCTCTCGTGGCATAAGGTGATACATCAAGAGATTGGTCAATATTGATATAGGAAAACACAAGGGACCACTCTACCCGCAGGCATCATCGGCGGGAGCCTCCCACAGTACGGCTACTTGTCGGTGGGGATAACGTTGGTGTCTGTGGGGTGTACGTATACCTTCTTCATACACGATCTGGGCACCGATCCTCGCTGCTTCATATCCTGGTTCAACGAACCCAAGATCTTCTTCTTCTTCCCTCACTTGATGTGCTGCGGTGTGGCCTCCTTCTGCGCCTTCGTCATCTTCTTCAACTTGCGTACCGCTGCCCTCAGGTACTCTGACAAAGTAACCAGGAAATATTAACCCGTGATAACTACTGATAACGGGGAAATAATAATCACTAATCTAAAACACAAAGTAATTCAGTGAAGGTTCTCAATTTCCAAATATTCCGGCTCTCCAGTGGAGTTCCCCAAGGAACATTTCTTTCTCCTTCCCTCTGGTCAACAATAGCCCCCCTTCCCCTCAGGAACAACCCGGCTGTTGTTGACTACAGATCCTTCAGTGTGGGGGCAGCCATCCTCTTCCTTTACTTCAGCTTGACCTGGGTTGTCGGAGGGGTGGCCTACCTCCGCCATGACCTGGGCGTTGACTTCTACCCATTCTTCCAGATTCTGAACAGCTTGGTGGTTAGTTTTCCAGACAACTTATCATATTGGACACCTCGTCCTCTTGAGCTCGTCGATACGGCCCCTGGGTAATGATGGTTTCACCTTTGACCTGACCCTGAAGGGTTAGGCAAAAGGTCATGCCATCATACTCAAGTGTTAAGCCGTCCTGCCCAAGAGGTTGAGATGTCTCACGATATTCTATAGAAAACGACCGTTTTCTATGTGATGGAAGCTTTTGACCTATGGTTTCACTTGGTTTCAGACATGACCGTAAATTTTTTAATATAATGCCATTCTGTATAATAAGGTATAACGATATGTTCTTGTTAATGGTTCAAACTCATTCTTGCTATTGTTAGCAATAATAATAACGATAATAATTACAATAAAGCGGGTCATTAATAATTTTTTCTTAATATTTTAAGTATCTGATACTAATAACTGTTCACATTAAACAAGAAACAAGAAAATCTCAGTAGCCTTTTATGAATGCTTCATATGGTGACCGTAATATTGTGTGTGGCGTTTCAAGTGATGAGAGTGTTGTGTGAGGTGTTACAGTGGTCTGGTGTGTTGCAGGGCGTGGTGTTGCTGGCCTGTATCGGAGTGGGGTCGTCTCGGTTCAGAATGGTTGTCGCTGGTCAGGCCAAACGTAGGGTAAGGTCATCACCCTGGATAATTAACCCTCGTCTGATGTTACATCATATAACTAACTCCTAAGTTACCTGTTGATTCGTTTGGTTGACCCTTGGGCACAACGGTACGATCCTTGTGCACGATGTACGACCCATGACCAGGTGATCATACCCAAGGGTCATACCGTTGTGCTCCATATCTTAACAACTTTTCACGCCAATTCTTCGTCTTCAGCAGCCAAAAACCTATAGAGTAACTGTGACCTTAAATGCTTGAGCTGCTGTCGGGTGTCAACAAGCAAGATTCAGTCGTTACTATCACATAATCTCACATGTTTTCGCCTGGCAGAGAGAGATGTTCCTGAGCTACAGACGGCGTAACTCGGGAGACGACCTGCATCACCCACAGCAGCAGGTCGTCCCTGACCACCACCACCCCAAGCTGCCCGAGTCCCCAGCGTACATCCGACCCAACACAAGCCAACAGCCATCCAGCCCTTCCGTTAGTACACACAGACACGCCACCTAGAAAGGAATATCTGAATTAGTTTGCAGGACCTTAAAGAGTCTATGACTTGACTATAGGTTCATTTTAATCTATATTTGTTTTATATTGTGTGAAATAACAAGGGTTTTTTTTTGAGTCGCTGAAATGATCGTGATCTTTGCAGATGGGTAGGCCAAGGTCCAGCAACTCCCTCTTCAGCTATTACTAAATATGAAGAATGAACGTTGACAGGAAGGCCAGAGTCCTACACCCCTCGAGTCAGCCACCGTAGGATAACAAAACATGCTCATAACGTCCTCACCCACACATCCTACAATGACCACGACTTTTAATGCCAGGAAACCTGAGCTAGGATAAGTGAAGGATGCTTTAGTGTGTAATGTTTACCTTCAGTAAAACTTAAGATGCATGAGGTTTGGATCTGGTACTTACCATCAGAACAAGATATGTCTACGGTTCTACATAATATCAGTCAGTCTACTTACCTTCAGCATGTGTCTACTTACTTTTAGAACAAGCTGCGTTTATTTAACACTGGAACAAGATGTGTCTACCAACCAGAATAAATTTTGTCTCCTAACCATCAGAATGAGTATTTACCGACTTATTTTCGGGAGTAATTATGTGTACTAATCATCAGATCCAGTTGTGTTGCTTCACCATTCAGACAAAATGTCTACTTACCATAAGAACAAATTATCTCTGCTTATTGATTTTATTTAGTAAAGGAACTTTATGGCATGCCACTGCACTCTGCTTGTAATCACTTTACATTCTTTTGAAATGTTATGTGTTTAGTGAAGTAGTTAGGTCATATGCAGACAACATATTGACTATCAAAAAAAAAAATTGGCATATTAAATCAAATTATATATCATGTGTTTCTTGATAAACACGTATAGTAGTCACTTGTTTCATTTCCCTTATTTGTATTACTTGTCTGACACTAATGGTATGTACCGTACAAGGTACATTCGCGGTACCTAACTGCTGTTTACCATAGAGAAAATATATCTTATATACTATGTGAGATAAATTCACCTGGATTACCCATGTATAAAAGAGCTCCCAAGGATTCAGATACTACAATAAAAACAAACCTCAAACAACTATATATTTTGCCAAAATAATCATATATATACAGACAAATCGACCTTATATATATATATATATATATATATATATATATATATATATACAATAAAATTAGGACCTTCTCTTTAATAAATATCAGTAAAACATATCTATAGTGGTGAGAATTTCTTTCATCATAATGTATAAGTATTATGGCTGCGTTAAGTGAAAAGATATTTAACAACAATAAACCATTACAAAGATGTGTATATGTTGTCCTAAGTGAAGAATGTACTGAGATGTATAAATAAAGACTTCCTAATGTACCTACCCTTGCCAAGGTAAGGTTAGGTAAGACGACTGCGCCTCGGTTTAAGAGAGGGGTAGGTAGGTAAAGTAACTTTTTATTTATCAAAGAAATAATCAGACCTACACATAATAATCAACCTTGACTACATCAGGTACATATCTTTATTTCAATTTTGCAATGCTAAGGATCTAATGTCCACTGAAATATGTTTAAAGTCACTTTTTTTTGTGACAACTCCTATTTCTTCATTTGTGAAATGGTGTCAAAAGTATTAATCATAACAATAAAACTCCTTTTAGTCATGCAGTCTTACGATGTATTTTTGAGATATGCAAATTTACATACCATTCTTTTAAGTCAGTTAGATAACCTTGCTCACGTCAGGTCGCCCCTTATACACGAGTGTAATGGCCACCGTAGAAATAGGTCTCGGGTTACTTTAGTCCCTATACAATAACAATATCATCCATATATATCTTTTATACATCCAGTTGACTTTCTCGATTTCCCGAGGAACCTGTGAACAAGAAAACAATCATTTCCACCATTTAGTATCAAAATATAATAGTATAAAGTACTTACCTTTCAATGCCTATAAGTTCATCTCTTTATCTCGGGTAATGAATTGTTCAGTTGGTCATTCTTGCTCTCGTTTACTTCAACAGCTCCATGCAAAGCATTTATGTCACCCAAGATCTATCTATTCACTTTTTTTATCTGAGTATTTTACTGCTCAACCGTCAGATCTTGGGCTCGTCTTGTTTTCCCGCCCCCCAGCAGAAGGCTC
>JAUUDZ010013599.1:0-11505 GCA_032361705.1 Panulirus versicolor | reverse complement strand
GTTTGAGAGAGAGAGAGAGAGAGAGAGAGAGAGAGAGAGAGAGAGAGAGAGAGAGAGAGAGAGACCTGATATTCGTATCTCCACAACCTTTGATCAACCATGCTCGCCACCACAAGTCAGCAGAGGGCGGGATATTCTCCAACACAGCACTGGCCACTGACAAAAGAGAAATGAACTCTTTATAAACTTCCTCAGTCAAACCGCTGTGTCTAAAGCTCTCTAGACTCAGCCTAGGCTGCCTCTGGAATTGTGCTACCTAACAGAATACGAAAACTTGTTTTTTCTTTTCTTTTCTCATTTTTATACCCACATGACTAGCAGCTGACTTCTCTGTGATATGGTTTCTGACTATTACCCTCACGACTTTGCCTACTGTTTGTATGACAGTTTGGTCACAGCCGATGCGCGCTTGCTCGCGTGGGGCATTTGGTGTTGATGGGATCTACTTGGTTTCCAAGCTTATCTCCCTTATACTGAAACCCTTCCTACTGTTACTGGGATGGTTTGTGAATGGCTTTATGAAGGGAGGTTTTTACAGATGTTACGTACACAGCAGTGTGTGTGTATGTGTGTGTGTGTTTACTTGAGTATTATGCCAAGGCTCTGTCCGGTTTAAGATGCACTGTGTGAGCAGTTGACACGACTATACCTAATTCTGTCAAGCGCTGGAAAGACCTCTTCTCTTCCGGAGCGAGTACTCCGCCAGGCGAGCTCCCGACGGAGGACCGGCACTAGTGCCTTTTCAGTCGATGTAATTTTTTATGAGCATGGCTTTTACAGTGACACTTGCGAAGGGCATATGTCGGTGGAGAACCCTTGGTGAAGGATGATCCTTCGGGGAAAGATTACGATCGTTTGAGAGAGATTACGATCTCGTTGTTGAGGAGGTTGGTCATCAGCCCAGGTCGTCCCCCCCTTCTGCATGGACAGCACTGCTGGTGTCCATAATACCCAGGACACTCGTGCAGCCTTTAGAGTTGCGAACTCAAGGATGTGATGTAGCAATAGAACGCTGCGTTAGAAAGAGAGAGAGAGAGCCAGTTCCTTAAGAGTCCATGGGTGTTCCATTCCCTAAACATTATAGAGACTTCCTAAATCATTTTCGAGAAGCTCTGAACGTAGCAATCTTTTTCTTTTATGAATCCTTATATTTCTTCTCGTTCCTAAAGATTCGATCACCTGATGTCATACCGTTCATGAAAAAAAATAATTTGAATGAATAAGACGGGCTAATACTCTTCAGAATTTGTATTCCCATGTTTTAATAACTGAAAAGCATATTAAAAGATAAATCACTTACCTGGTTCGCCTTCAGGTGACTGTAGTATCATAGCATTTGTTTGAAATCACCTTTAGAAAAGTGGAAATGACGTATTACCTCTTGGCATTGTCCTGCAAGTTCAAGATTCATGAGACAACGTGATCTCTGGGACGGACGCCAAGCCTCGGCATTTGTGTGGAAACAAGAGGCGAGAGAAACATTGCATCACGACACTGCAGTTTCCTGCCAGCGTTTTCCGTAGCGCTCATGACCTCTGCCTATCATCTGCCTCTTCAATCCTAAATGTATTGGTAAACTGTAATGACTGTAATAGACGTGGATTCACTGCTGAATATATTAAAAAGAGACTGTATTGGCGAATACTTCAAATCCTATACACTGACTCGTTCACTACATCATTTATGTTGTTCTGATGAGAACTGGCTTTACCTGAATTAACGCAAATTTACGCAGTTTTACAAATTCGTTTCACATTCGAAGTTGACTGTTTTGATAATCTGATGGCACTCCGACTCTCTCGGCAGCTGTTATGCTTGCAGTCACATCTGGTAGAGATAGAAATTCTCAAGAAAGTTCTTCATCATCTGTGTTATTTCTCATTTGGATGTCTTAACTTCGTTGCTCGTCATTACTCCGCTTGATATTTAGGCTCGTAGATCTACGGTCTGCGAGATCATGATGAGCTCTCGAACGCTCAATGATGTCTTGATGTATGTTCAGAACACTTGAAGGCTAGCCCAAGTTTCGAGTTCAGGTGACACTCGAAAATACCCATGACAGGAACGCGCTTCTCTGGAGCTGTTTCCTGGTGTCTTGTTCGTGACACTGGTGTTGTCTACATTATGGAGGTCTTGTGTCTTTCCTTGTGATTGATACCATCCTGTCGACACCCGCGGTATTCAGGCAGTTCCTGGTATTTTGGAGTCATTAGACGAGAGATGGTACCCATGTTGTTGTACTCTTTGTTGACATCGCAGACCCTGTTTTATTGTTCATCTTTTTTCTTTTTGTCCCAAACCCTCAACGTGTAGTGCTTGGGGGCTAGTGGAATGATTGGCAACGATCCGGAATCGCGTATCTTTTACAGAGATAAAGAGCGTCCATCATTGTGGTGGTGACAGATTAATACGAATACACTCATGGTTGTAAATGTGAGCGTGAAATGGTTGTCTAAAATTGCAGTTAAACATAGTGTCTTCAAGGATTCTGTTCGTGTAATTCTTACAAATGCCTTGGCAACACAGAACCCAAAACCATTTTGCCTCATCCTTGGGGTGGTTCTTAGTAAGACCTTCCATCTTCAACCTCACGACATCCACACCCTGCATATGAGATCAAAGACCAACCCAGTGAGCCTCAATGTGTCAAATGGAGTTGTGTCCCATCGACAAACTACGCTCACGACTTATAATCAACCAAATGTATGTACCATTTCTCAGCCGTGTCCAGCACTCTGTCATTAACCCCGAACTCAGGTAACGAATCGCAGTCGTTCCACTGAGCCATAGGATTTCTCCTGACTGCCATTGAATCCACGAATACTATCAGGTTGACTACCTTCCTTAGCTCGGCTGGCTGTGGGTGTCGTCCAGTCTCTTGCTCTACCGCTGTTGCCAGTCTGTTCCGCACTGTATTGCTCTCTCGCTATTATCAGTCGAGTTTATCTCCTCTTTCTGTTCTTTGTATCTTAACACCAGATATACTGTGTGGTGAATGGTAGTTTGGATTTGATAACCGTTTTCTTTACTCGTTTATATGAAGCATCAAGTTCCTAACACAGCTGGCTCATAGGGGAATCATATGGCGAAAAGAACAGACGTATTTTGGCCGCGGAGAAACTCAAGATTATCTTCGTTTTAGCCGTTGAGACGAGCGTATCTTGAGTCTGAAATCAAATGAGCATCATCCTGGACTCTGTCCAACGCAAGTTGACTCCCCCCTCCCCAGCAGACCATATCCTCGCCTCGCCTCACACTGACGTGGTTTTTTACAGTCCTCATTCATATGTTACGCATCTTGTAGTAATAACTCACTTGGGAAGTTCGATGGGCATGATATACTCTGATGTGTTCCTTATCCCCCATGACGGTCATATATTATGGGTTTTTTTTGGGGGGGGGGTCCTGAGATCCCAACCATAAAACTTTCATGCATGTTGCCCAAGCAGAGCGTCCCTGACGGCTGCAAGCAATGAAATTGACAAATGTTATTTCATGATCCTTTTTTTTTTTTTATATATCTTGCATGTCGCCGCACGCCACACAGACTCTAACTCCAGCGAACTTATACGACCGCGGAACGAATACCGCGGGGTTAGTCATCTGTCTGGTTTTTTTTCTTTTTTTTGTGCCTGTCTATTTGTCTTTAACTGCGTTCATTTTTATTTCAGGTCAACAAAATGCATGGCTGCCTGAAAGAAAAAAAAGAAGAAGAAAGATTGATGTGGAAATAAATAAATCACTGATATAATACAATGTATTTTGCATGACGTCAGCGGGTATCGTTTTCGTATTTTCTGTAGAGAAATCGGTTTGTTAGCTGCTTTCATATAACAGAATCCGGATTTGTGACGTAAAACGAAAAGGTCACTAGAATTTCTTTAATCCTCAGAGAACGTTGATGGGAGCAGCTGTGGCGGTGGTGGTGGGGTTAGGGGTGGAATCTAGCCGACGTCCACAGTTCAAGGTTCGACTTTTCATACGAACTGCTCGATTCATGTCGTCCTCCTTTCATAATATACTCGTCAAGGGACCTTCTTGTACTTTAATCCCGAATGAATCTCTTGTTCAGCTTTACGAACCATATTGACGATGTGAAAAAAAGCTCTCGTCCCTCTGGAAAACATATCGACAAAAGTAACTTGACACTTAGGATCACATGTTTATGTGGCGTTTTTATTTATTAGCATGACTTAAGCCTTGGTGTTCGGATGAGGCAGATTCGTCTTTTGACTTTGGTCATCCTTAGATCAGTGACCTTGGGGAAAAGAGGAATCTCGCCGTATCTTTTTGAGTTGGCGCCAAGTGAGCTTTCTCGTTAATTTCATTCCTTGCGGTGGTTCGAGTACACACAGTGCCTCCAGACGGACTTCCATCTCTTGCTGAGAGCGGTTGCAGGCGTGCCATTATCGTCCGAGGCCACATGCACCTTCCAGGCGGAGGAATATATGCAGAACTTGGGGTCCCCAACCCCAGCCCTGCAAGACGCCTGAAAGGAATGGGACGCCGAACTCCCTGAAGTCAACTTGCTCCTCAGCGTCTGTTCACAGGTCCAGAGTCTACTCGTAAGACGCGTGTACCTTCTCATATACGATGTTTTCGCTGAGGAAAATTCTCTCCCATAAAGGTTTACGTATTTCTTCAGAAGAGGGAGTCATTTCTGGCACAGGACAGTCTGTCATGATTGATGAGCGCCACTGATCCTCATCAGCGAGGTATAATCGTACAACGAAGTGTACATTTAGATTTGATAATGCCTTCGGAATGACGTTACATTAAACAAAGAGATCGCTTCTCCTGGAGAGTGGTTGTCTCATATTTACGAACGGAAGTTTTAATTTAAACCAGATTGATTTTTGTCCATTCGTTCCCAAAAAAATGTATCTTGTTAGACAGCGTCAGTCAACCCTTGAAGACAAGAAGTCTGTCATAGCGGAATGGGTTGAAGCACATCGGGTGACACTTTCTTTCCAAGGTGACCTATGAAAGAATGTGTGAGACGTCCCGATATATGCCCACAAACCTCCACGCCTGATTCAGCTTGGGTAAGAGTTCACTAGGGCTCGTTAGATTTTTTTTTTACTGTGTTTGGTGGAGTTTCCAGTGGCATAATCAGATGTAGGTAGGAGCTCAAGGATTCTGGCATGTATCAAAAAACGTTCTTGGCTGATATACTTAGGTTGAAAGAAAAAGGGATTCTTAGGATACAACAAGGAATGTAAACCGTAACATAGTGAGATATGAAAAGTTTTCTTTGATAGTAGTAGCGTGATAGAATGGGTACTATTTTGAGACAAAAAGTTACTTGCCACGAGATTGTTACTAGAACAGTAATTGAAGAAACAGCCGCGTGAAACAAAATGCTGTCCATATGCGGTACAGAACTGTTTATCTGTTACACAAATCCTCCGTATTTGAATTAATTCGCTTCTTTGAAAGTATGGCAGATTGCATTAAATAACCTGAATATTGCATAAGACTTCGAGAGCGAGAGGGAACAACAAAGGGCCATATAGCAAGAACGAATATGATCTTGGAATAATGACCTCAAACACCTGCAGAAGGTGCTTTAAGATAATCGACTGGTGGTTATAACTTGGCACTTAGGAGCCGTAATGACCCCCTGGTAGTTGATATGCCCACCAATCAACCAACCAACCTAGAGGGAACAGCGTATTACATAACCAACACCTGTAACGTTAATTCCTCGTGGTAAACACTGGATATATAAGTTCTCTGATGAGGAGAGTGCCGGGAGGTGAGTTACTCTCACGCTGTCCTGTAATTCGGACCAGGACACCCCCCACACCTGGGGATGGATCAGTCAAGCTGTCCAATCGTGATTAACCGTGAGTGCGAAAGTGATAAGACTTGATAGAGGTCTCTGGGGGAACTCCTGATGTCAGGATTTAGAGAGAAAGGGAATATGATAACATAACTGTAAAGCTTTTATATACATATATATGATCATGATAAGTAATATTTACACTTAAACTTGAATTACAATCGTTTGTTCCAAGGAAACGCAAGAAATCCCTTTGTCCTTAATGTCTTTTTTTTTTATTATTCAGAATGTATCAAGTACAATAGGTTAGTTCTGGAAACGGTGAGACCTCGTAGCAGAAGTATTGTATTGCCTCACACTCAGGTCGTTACAATTCACATGGACCTTGGGGTTTTGACTGCTGTGTTTCGATCATTCAGGTTGACGGACGTAAAACATCCAGAATGAGTGAACATTCGGAAATAAGGACCGTGTTTACATCCACAGAAGAAGATCATCCCACTCTATATGATAGCGATTTTTGATGCTCAGTGAAATGACAAGCTTCGACAATGCAGTTATGGTATTTGGTTACTCCTCAACACTATTTACAGGATCATAAACACTTGTAGGTTTAGTTTGATCGTTGGATGAGTCCTAACTTGTGAGATATTTTCACCAGGATACGTATCTTTGTGTTTTGAACGCTGCCCGGGCGATGAAAGTAAAGTGAATATCTGTTGGACCTCTCGGCTGCTCATGGTAAACTTGAAGTAAAATTTATGGTCGACATTAAACTCTCTTGAAATACAGATAAATCCCGGAGGCAATTACTTACTCGACCAGATGAAGCTGCATAAATCACACCATTACCAGCCTCCACAGAGTAATTACCTAATCAGCATAGTGCATTAATTACTCTCCCGGCTTTATAACACGGGGAATCTGGCTTAGCATACGAATGTTGCTGTAATGTCAGCACCCAATGAGTTCCCAGAGCCACTGGAACCTCGAGTTTATTGCCAGGCACGACATCGAAGTAGTGTTTTCAAACGCTCGAAACGTGGAAAAAGTAGAACTTAAAACCTATGGCATGCTATACACATTTACAGTGGTATGTCCTGTAAAACGATGGAAGTTTGATTAAGGTTTCGTTCGTTCGAGAGTCTACGGTAGCCCGACAAACCTGCTGTATGTGTTGAAGAATTTAGAATCCCTGAAGACTACCTGGCAGCGCACTTTCACCCATCTGTCAGAACACGGGCGGGATCTCGAGGGTGTGACTGTCACCAGTGCGCTCCGATACCAACCCGTCCTCGAAGTCATATTTTCTTTACGTGTTTGTGGCGATTTACAGCCACAGTGTGTGCCACTGCCTGGCTCCTGCTGCTGCTGCCCTTGAACAATATACATCCCGTATCTTTCCACATTTAAACTGGCAGATAACCTTTAATTCAGAGCTCAACACAAACTCTGCCTCGCATACTTTCAGTTGGACGTGTACGATGGATGATTTCTGTCAATCATCGTTGGACTTTTATTCTACATTATATGGTACTTGATACATAAGGAGTGAGAAGCATCGATTTAAGGAGGCTCTTGGTAAAATGAATAAATATATATTTAAAGTATGCAGAGAAACTTGTGAACGAGGTGGAATTCAAAGGGGCATTCATTTGAAGGAAGCAGGAGAAGGAAGTAAACAAGTGTAGCCAGAAGGGAAAATAACGAGGGATATTGAAAGAGGCAAGAGAGCCAGATATCCCCGTCATTACCCTTCAGACACGACAAAAATGTTAATTTGATGCGAGAGTCAGACCGAAAATAATGTATATGAATGTGGATGGAGTGGCAGTAAACAGAAAAGATGTAGCGTTCATTCCCTGCAGCCTGACAGTGGGAAAAGCAATGTTTATATCTCTCACAGCTAGAGGGGATGTGTCGTCGTGCCGCAACACATCACACGAACGGATGGATAAACAAAAGAAAAAAGAATGGAACTTCCATATTATTTTATTTTTAATTTTTTTTCAGACCGAGGTATCAACTGACAATAGCCAGGCACCTACGAGGCTTCCACAACAAATGGCCCGCCAGCAGATAGCAAAATATCCATTTCAGTAGATAACTGTAGATAATAGATGATGGTGATGAGTGGTAGGTTAATCGTTGAGAGTCTGGCTAGAGTTAAGTGCTCGCTGGGCAGGTGTCTGAAGACCCTCAGTTATTAGGCCTTTTAGCTCGTATGTGTCGATTTTGTCCTTATCTTTTTTATTAGGCGTCTTACTTGAGTGTACAGTGATGCCTGTTCAGCCAGAGTGTGTCCAGTTCTTAAAAAACGCGTTCAAGTTATGAAGCTTGTAGGTGTCCAGCCGCGAGGTGAGGAACTGGTAGATTCCCTGTTGTGACAGGCGTCAATTTGTCTGGTCTCTGATCACCAGAGGTCCAGTCTGCAGCGGAGCAGGTTAGTGGGAGTCTAATAAATGTCAGACGTCAAGTTGGTAGATGTTCGACCCTTGGCCTTCCTGTGAGTGGGGGTCGACCGGCTCGGTGCAGACTCTGTACGGGTTATGATGTTCCTCAACTATGAATACTGTATAGCAGCCATTTTCATGGAGTACCTCTATCTTAATGACGCCATCTGGATAGAAAATGATGTCTTGATGTTAGCTTCAGTTTTGCGAGGCTTCTGGTCCTACAAGAATTTGCCCATTTTGTTCTTCTCGTTTCGAGGTATTTACGAGTAACCTTAAATGTTTTTTCGGTACTTGATCTTAACCCCCTCACTATCGTCTCAGTAGATGATCGGGGCAAGAAGGAATCCTTGAGCTTCAACATAAGCTTTCTGATTTAAACGAAAGATTATTTAGAACCACCGGTGGGTTAATGAAAGTGGTTGGAATCCATCGAAGTCAGTCACTGGGGACTTCGATCACTGTGAATTATGATGTTGAATGAATAACCCTGAAGAAGGCAGTCGATATGAATTGGAACAGAAAGGGATTTTGATATGAGTTAAAGTGGTTCTCAGGTGTACATAGATGTAGATGTTTTCTATACAGTTAGTGACCGTCGTCAAAATCTTTTCTATGTTCCTAGAACTAATGGGCAAGACATATGTACTAAAGTCTTTGAAGCTTTATTTACACCACTCATCCTTTCCTGAACACATTAGACTGGTATAGAATCTGCTGTTCAAAAAAGTAAGATTATTTACCTACTCATTTTTCCTTGGACAAACACATTTTCAAGTCCAGATTTTTTTCCCGTAAAGTTATTTTATCCTTGTTTGGGTCAGGTGGTTCACAGAAAAAGTCCAGGTCTATCGGGGACTCTGACCCTTCGTTTACTTTACTAAAGCAGCTGGACTCTTGAATCGTCTGTTGACGAAATGGCGTATTGCCTCGTTGAACATCTTACTCCATGGAGTCAGGTTTTTCCCTGCTACTGGGAATAGCGCAGCCATGGAGCTACAGAAGCTCCTGGAAAAAAAAACAACAAAAAACAGCGTAATACCTTGGAAGAATTCGTCATAATCATCTTCCTTCATGGAACTTTCAGCTACGCCTTCATTTAGTACCTACGAACTGTTCCACGTAACGCGACGAGTCTTGACTATGGCCAGTCCTGAATTCGTGATGTAAACCCAGGGTAAACAGTTGTCGCATAGATGGAGAGCATCATGCGCCAGATGACCATTTAGAAAACGTTCTATGCCACAGCTACCACCAACTTAAAACACGGTTACTGCATCAGTTACTTCTTTTTTTTTTAACCAGGTCAGGTCAGAAGATGCGTGAACCATTTCCATTACACGCTGCTTTAGTGAGGCTAAGGAAGGAGAGATATAGCGAAACAGATAGAAATCAAATGGCAGAAACACAGACTATACGGCATGGGAATTATCCAGCCATCTACTATACTGGACAACTGAATTTACCGAGAGAGAAAGAGAGAGGGACAATAAGCCGCCTTAATGAGCGCCATTTGCATTTAGTACCAGTTTAAAAGAGTTGAGCTCGGCCCATGGAACGCCTACTGAAAAGAAAACGGACATTCAGACCTCGCTGCGCTGAATGAGCTCAGTCCCTTTGAAGTTGAGAAGCGCCCCTCTTCCCCCCCCTCTGTTTTTTTTTTAAAGCCTCAGTTTCACAGTTTAGATGTATATGTACAGAGGGTCAATGGCATGGACACCTAGTGGGGTGAAATCGAGGGGAGGTTTTCGTAGTTCTGAATTCACAGCCAAATTCCAGCAATGGTCAGCGTTGCTTTCTGCGTCAGACTTGTGCCGTGAATAACGGAAGGGTTACCTATCGAGGGAGGTTTTTGTCAGATCCTCATCTCCGAACAGTCTCTCTCCTCGATGTTTTGATCTATATAAAACCTCAGAAACGCTAGACCACAGACACAGGATTGTTTAGTGTACAACACGGATAGATCTCTCCATGTTGAACAGAGACGAAGAACGCGGTCTTAAGCTGCTGTGTCCCCGTGTAACAGAACGAACATTACCTTCGTGAAAGCAAAGTATTACGTAGTGTATATGTGTGTTGGGCTCTGACTGATTATACTGGTGAATTAATCACTAGAATAATTGGGTTAAGCAATGCAGCTCGTTTGAATGGAGTGGGCACACACACACACACACACACACACACACACACCCACACACACCACTTTCACCAAACATTAACATATACTAAGTATTACAATCCTCCCTTTGTGCATTGTTCAGTGAAGTAATACCAGTAATGTGTGTGTGTGTGTGTGTGTGTGTGTGTATCTGGCCCTTAGTGATTACTGGGAAGCTGTGTACATGCAAAATGATGAAGTTCATCGCAGCAGGCAAATAGACTCTCGCTGGAAAGGTAATCCTACCCAGCAGACTGGGGTTACATCAGCTGTTACCTCAGAAGAACATATTCGGCTGTCCCTAAATCTCACAGGAGTTACGATGACCTGAGCAGAGAAGGACTTAAGTAATATGATCTTCCTTTCACGAGGCACCTTCATGGCTATTCAGTTAAGTATTGTTCTTTTTTTCCTCTCTAGATATTATAGGGTCATGATACATTCTCATTCCTCTTTTTTTTTTTAAGTTCTTACGTAAACTGAGACTAAATGTGCTCATTTGTGTGTGTGGGGAAGACCTATATAGATGGCCCCTCGGGTTTGCCTCTTGAGAGACGATTCAGTTAAAACCTTCGTCTGCAACACTCCTGTCTTCTCCCACCCCCCTTGCAAGTCTCGCCTTCCATGGGATGCACGAGGTAGTGCACAAGTAAACAGGCGGCTTGGTTCACCAGTTAAGAACCAAGTGGGAGAACATTGGCCTCATAGACTGGAATGCGCTAACAGATGAAGTCGTCAGCTAATCACGTTTCTCGTTGGATTCATCAAATGTTTCACCGCGTATTGATTGTCACTCTGATTATCTAACCCACCCAACCCTTCCACAATGCTCCCTTCATCCGTTAGGCTGCGCTCCACGAGTGAACAGAGTAAGGCAGGGCTCCTTTAGGGACGATAAGGACCTCGACGATACAATACCTGAGTGTCACTTGGTTGTGGTGTCACCACCTGCAGGTGGAGCAAACGGTATGGTTGGCCTTTCACATGGTACCCACACGGTTAGAAGAGACCTCATGCACGCTTGTCTTATTACTGTCCATCCTCCCACCATGAGCGAACTAAAACAGTACCACAATACCACCTTTGCCACGGCGATCCCCGCGCTAATA
>JAUUDZ010013588.1:0-11505 GCA_032361705.1 Panulirus versicolor | reverse complement strand
ATCCCGAGCCAGGTATTCATTATATTGACCAACACTTAGGGGTGGATGAATAGCTGAGTTGACCTTTGACTGATTGCCACAACCAGAATTTGATCTTATGTGTTCGTCCTCAAGCGGCCCCTGAATGCGTCGCGGTTAGGAACACAAACCGCTTCACTATGGAATTCCATAGTAATATATCCAGTTTAACTCCAATGAACACATATGTACAGAGAATAAGATAGGCATTAGAGAAAATTCTTATATTTTGATCAGTCTATGAAAAAGTAGAGAAACAGACAAGAGGGTCATCAGGTAAAGTTAGAACACTAGCTACAATATAAGCTACAACACTACCTCACTGCATCCTTCCTCAGCTGCACCATTACCCCACTTCATCCTTTAACAGCTACATCCTTCACCATTGTAAATACAACCTCAATATACCCTTCCCCAGCTACAAAACTACCACAATACATCTTTCCCTAGCTACACCACTACCTCACTAAACACTTTCCCAGCTACAAAACCATATGACTACATCCTTCCCCATCTACTGTACTACTTCATTAGACACATCCCAAAACAACACCACCATGTCACTGCACCCTTCTCAAGCCACACAATTCCCTCAAACAACCATGACCCTCCTGTGCCAATACCTAACTGAACAATTCCCCAGATACACCATCATTGTACTACACCTATCCCCAGCTGCAATACTACTTCATCACATTCTTCCCCACCTACACCAGTACCTCACTAAACCCTTCCCCAGCTACACCAATACCTCATCACACCCTTACCCAGCTACACCAATATCTCACTAAACCCTTCCCCATCTGCACCAAATACCACACTACACCCTTCCCAAGCGACACTGTTACCTCACAACAGCTACAATAAAACTTCACCTTACCCTTCCCAAGCTATACCACTACTTAAATACACACATCCTTAGGTAAACCACTACAATTATACATTCTTTCCCAGCTACACACTACCTAAGTAAACCCTTTTCCAGCTACACCAATACCTCACTACACCCTTCCCAGCTACGCCACTACCTCATCCCACTCTTCCCCAGCTGAAGAATTATCTCAGTACACCCTTTCTTAGCCACAGCACTACCTCTATACAATTTTCCCCAGCTACACCACTACTTCATTAAACCCTTTCCCATGTACAACACTACCTCAAAACACCCTTCCCCAGCTTCACCAGTTCCGCAAAATACTCCTCTCCAGCTACATTACTACCTCAGCACACCCTTGCAATATCTCTACCTGACTATACCCTTCCCCACCTGGGGAAAGGCGTAGTGAGGCAGTGGTGTAGTTGGGGAAGGGGTTTAGGGAGGTACTGCTGTAACTTGGGAAAGGTATATTGAGGTAGTAGTGTAGCTGGGAAGGGGTGTAGTGATGGAGTATTGTAACTGGGGAACAGTATAGTGAGGTAGTGGTTATCCTGGGGAAGAGTGTAGTTAGGTAGATTTAGCTTGGGTGAGCTGGTGTGAGGTAGTGTTGTAGTTGGGAAGGGTATAGTGTGGTATTATTGTAGCTGGGTAAGGTTGTAGTGAGGTAATGCTGCAGCTGGGGAAGGATGTAGTGAGGTAGAGCTGTAGCTTGCAAAGGATGTAGTAAGGGATTATTGTAGCTGGAGAAAAGTGTAGTGAGGTATTGGTATAGCCAGGGAAGGGTGTAGTGAGGTAGTGGTTTAGCTGGGGAAGGGGTTTATGAGGTAATGGTATAGCTGGGAAAGGAGAGAGTGAGGTAGTGGTGTAACTGGTGCAAGAAGAAGAGTTGTAAATAAAGAGTAAGTAAACTACCCGCGTTTATAGCAAAAGAAGCTGAGGTCTTCTTTATTCACTCAAAAAACTTGTAACCATCAAAGAATGAGATGAAAGTCACTGAGTTATGTTAGTGTGGAGTAGATTTAAGGGTGAGGCTAGAGAGGCGTATATATGTCTGGGCATGATGGAATCAGTGGATTATAAGGCTGTTAAAGAAGCAGTATTTTAAATATGTGGAAATGGATGCAGAAGTGTGCAGAAGAGGGTTTAGGAACATCAGAATAACTAGTGGACGAACTCATCTTGAGGTAGCTAGAGAATGTGGAATGAAATTCGATGGTGTAAGTCTGAGGAAGTAGAGATGAAGGATGAAATAAGACAACTAATCCTGTTGGAACATTTCAAAAGTATTGTACACCTGATATGAATTATGAATTAAGTAAAAGTGAAGAATGTGATGGATGCATCCAGGATGGGTGACCAGTTAGATATGGCACACAAAATATATAAAAGAGAGGTGTCTCGTAAACAAAGTGAAATAAGAGAGAGTGATAAGCAGACTTATGACAAACCTCGTAAATATCAGAACCATTGAATTGTTAAGCAACCTAGTTAACAATATTTTGTGGGAGGTCCACCTAACTATGAGCCACAAAACAATGTAGGGAACAGATTCCAGAGACAAACAAAATACAGGTATTCAAGACCTCAGTTTAGTAATAACCCTTATGTTAGATAAGTGAGACAACCAATGAAATGATTGGGAAAAGACAGAGGATATATGAGCCATATATTACTTAAGGAAAGGTTAGGATTAAAGGTTGTCCTTATATTGGAAATGTGGGTAGCCATATAAAAGTTGGGACAAGTGAGGAATTTCCTATACCTGCCGCTGGGGAATGTTTTGGCTAGCGACAAATTAGTCCCAGAGCCTAGCATGAGTGATAATCCATATGATGTAGAGACTACTGTCAAGGTGAAGCATGTGACAGATAGAAATGTAGAGGATGTTTCCAAGCAGTATCAAACTGATAGTAATGTACAGTACAGTGAGACTGCTTGTCCATCTTGTGTTGTGATCAGGTCAATGTTAAAGAAAGAAGAAGCTGAATACGGTTTAGGTGATAGTTTAATCAAGAGGAGTCTGTAACCAGAGATAATGCAGTGAAGTTTATAAATGAGAAGAGCACCATGGAAGTAAAAATTGATGTATTTCCAGATTTTGTTGTGAGCAAGGAGGAGATGACAAAGTTACAAAAGGGTGATGAGAGTTTGAAAGAATGTAGGAGTGAAGCTGCTAGAAATGGGAGTAAGAGTTATGTCATTTGGATTCTATGTACAGAATGGTGTGTTAATGAAAAAGTGGAAGCCTGCTTATGTTCCAGCATCTGGTCGCTGGGAAGTAAGAAAGCAGATTGTTGTTCCAAAGAGTTATAGGGTACATGTTATTGCCTTATCCCACAGTTCTTGTTTGTCTGGACGTTTGGGAGTTAGGGAGATAAAAGATAGATAATTAATTCATTTTTATTGGTCAAATACTTAGAAAGATGTATCCTAGTATTGTAAGACTTGTGAATTATGTCAGAGTAGATAGATCCAACAAGACTATACAACCAGCACCATTGCAGCCAATTCCTGCTATTTGTAAACCTTTTAGCAAAATTGTGATTGATTGTGTAGGTCCTGCTGCTGTAGCTGAGAGGTAAGGTGTGTTGCTGGTCCTGCTGCTGTAGCTGAGAGGTAAGGTGTGTTGCTGGTCCTGCTGCTATAGCTGAGAGGTAAGGTGTGTTGCAGGTCCTGCTAGAGTAACTGAGGAAAACTGTCAGTAATAGAATTCGTGTCCAACACCAGACGAAGGTTAGTTAGCAGTACTGTCACATTATGTTGATATTGGTAAGCATCACCTCAGACAGTACAATAATATCACATTACCCCGGTGATGATAAAAATCCTTTGAGATAAAACATTGCATGCTTAATCGACATCAGTTTCTACATTTTAGCAGACGGTGTTAATTAGATGTGAATTATATAAAACAAATTTAGCAAAATAACATTTTAATTTTTCTTTATGTTTTTCAAATAATTTGCATAAAAATGTTAATATCCCCGGCTGTAACAATAAAATGTTTCGATGATCTGCTGAGAAACTACGTGTGGAGTTGCTTTATCTTTCTTTCATATCATTGTCTCTGATGCTGTTACGTGAAATTGCGTTTCTCAGAAATTCGTTTTCTACTTTGCAATATGTCTCCATACTTTCTATGTTTATGTTCACAAACTTCAATTGTGGAAAATGATTTCGTGAAACGTGTTTATAGATAATGACGCAGGCCAGCCAAAACCCCTGGCTGCTGACGGCTGATCATTTGATGACAGAATCCAGTCGAAATCATGGATTACTAGCAGTTTTCCAGGTGAAGGCAGAGACCAGCTAGAGCCCCGGGTTGCTGACAGTCGTGAAAGTGAAGGCAGAGGGCATCTGGGACCCGAGATTGCTGGAAGCCGTCCAGGTAAAGACATAGTTCAGCCAGGACCCCAGATTTCTGGCAGCTGGCCATATGAAGGCAGAAACCAGCCAAGATCTCAGGTTGTTGGCAGCCAGCCAGGTGAAGGCAAGCAAGCAATGGACAGAAGCAGTAGAATGAAGAGCATAATAAGGACTTTCAAAATCGAGCGTCGGAAAATTATCTTTAATCTTCACAGATCACTGGTGGGCTCATATCCTTAATACTGCGTTCTGTTTTGGTCACCCTACTTAAGGGAGACACAGATAGAATGGAGAGAGTGGTAGTTTACCATGGTGATTCCCGGTCTGAGAAATAGATCCTATGAGAGCCAATTAAAAGATTACATTTGCATAGCTCAGAAATGAGAAAATTGAGAGATTATCTAATATAGGTATTCAAAATCATTCAAGGGACTGATGATCTCAAAGTAACAAGCTTCTTAAAAATAAATTCGTTTTATCCTCGACATACTTTATATTCAACAGGATTGTTGACATATGGAATGATTTACGAACTAGACTAGCTGAAACCAGTACCTTGCATTTGTTTTAGCAGGCTTCATAGATAGTTCGCTTTAAGTCAACGACTGATATTATTTACACGTGTACACACTCCTTAGCAACACGATGAGTTTACAGGTCTTCCTCTTTAAGAATTCTGCTCGTCTTTTTCTTATTACTGCATCAATCAATAATCTTCCACGATCGCAAACAGCTTCGTCAAGACTCAATGGCCTGTTGCTGTTTGAATTCAGTTGTATATCGTTCATCTAATGCAAAGGGGTCGCGTTATGAGATCAACTTCCTACTGCACCATCCATCATATTAAGTTTGATACAATTGTGAGGATCATTATGGATAATGTGGAATAAGAGATCAAATTCACATTGCGCACTTGTAAAGTGTCGATTTTTAAAGGCATTCTGTGACGAGCTATTCCTATCGTGTGGGGTTTGACTGCAGTGTATTCAAGCACTGCACCAAATGCGCTGTATGTGTCATTCTTGTTCACAAAAGTTCCGGTTGATGATCTTTTAGAAGGAATAATGGATGCCTTGGATAATCTTGATTTACCTATTTCAGTTTTTTCTTTTTTGTGTGTGTCTGAGATGAGAAGAGAGGAGAGATAGTGAGTATGTTTGAGAAAAGAAACCTGGATGTTCAAGTTGTGATTGAAACAAAGCTCAAGGGTAAATGGGTAGAATGGTATGAAAATAGGGGAAAAGTAAGGGCATTAGGAGGATAAGAGTTGTGAGAGTATGTGACAGAGTGTAAGGAAATGAAATATAGAATGGTGTGGGAAAAAATGAAAGTGGGTAGCAAGAGGTAGGTGATTATTAGTGCTTTTGCACCTGGCCATGAAAAGGAAGATCATGAGAGGCAAGTGTTTGGGAGGAGTTCAGTAAATGTGTCATTAGTTTTGATGTAAGGAATCGTGTATAAGCGATGGGTGATTTAAATGGAAAGGGAATTAAAGTGATAGTTGAGAGGATAATTGAGGGGATGGAAATATTCATTATAGGTGGAAATGGTGAAGAGCTTATGGAGTTGTGCGCTGAAAAGAGACTGGTGATTGGAAATACCTGATTCAAAAAGAGAGATATTGACATGTATACGTATGTGAGCAGGAGAGATTATCAGCGGGCATTACTAGATTACGTATTGATTGACAGGTGTATAAAAAAGACTTTTGGATATAAATGCGCTGAGAGGGGCAGCTGGTGGAATGTCTGATCACTATCTTGTGGAGGCGAAGGTGAAGATTTACAGAGGTTTTCGGAAAAGAGAAAACAATATCGGTGAGAAGAGAGTGGTGAGAGTAGTTGAGCTTGGGACAGGGACTTGTGTACAGAAATACCGAGAAAGACTGAGTGCAGAAGAGAGTAAATGAAGCACGAGGAGTGGCATAAGAGTGGGAGGTATGTAGGGAAGCTGTGCTGGCTTGTGCAAGAGATGCATGTAGCATGGAAGACGTTAGAGGTCTGATTAGAAAGGATAATGAGTAGTGGGATG
This sequence comes from Panulirus versicolor, assembly GCA_032361705.1. Classification (NCBI taxonomy): domain Eukaryota; kingdom Metazoa; phylum Arthropoda; class Malacostraca; order Decapoda; family Palinuridae; genus Panulirus; species Panulirus versicolor. The sequence continues at coordinate 5,213 of JAUUDZ010013588.1, read as the reverse complement.
AAGTTAAGTTGCTAGTGAAAGAGAAAAGAAAGGCGTTCGGACGGTATTTACAGGGAGAAACTGCAAATAATCGGTGGACATGTAAGGAAAAGCAGCTGGAGGTCAAGAAGAGTGTGCTAGGGTTGAAAAAGAGGGCAAATAAGAATGGGGTTGAGAGAGTATCAGTAAATTCTAAGAAGAGAAAGACTGTTTTTCGAGAGGTAAATAATGTATAAAATACATATGAACAAATCGCAGCATCGGTGAAGGGGGGCAAAAAGGGAGGTGATGAAAGGTAGTAACGCAGTCAGGAGGAGATGGGGTGAGTATTTTGAAGGACTATTGAATGTGTTTGATGATAGACTCGCAGATGTGGTGGAGTGTCTGGGTTGCGTTAGTATGCGAAGTGAGTCATGGTGAGCGTTTTTGTAAGTACAAAGAAATCCAAAGAAATTCAAGCAGCGAAAGATCAGTGGGTTCACTTGACGCTGTTTGTGATAGTATAAGATATCGGAAATTGACAGAATAGTGTGAGAATAGTTAGAAGGCATACAGACAATTCCAGGAGAATAGCAGGGCAAATTTTCATTTCGACAATGGAGATGTAAATAATGAAAGTCGTGGACTTGAAGCGAAGTATTTATCAAGTCTATACTTAAACTACTGCTATCAAGCTCTCATATTCGTAGATCCTTCCATATTTCAACAATTCTTTTCAAGAAACAGTACTTCCACTTACTGGATGCAAATCGTTTGCCCACGAGTTTGTATCCATTACCAGGAATAAAATCAGACGAATCGAATTTTACGTAACTTGATAGACTAAAATGATCAAAGAATGATCATTTTAAATGCTTGAATTAGATCACTTCTTAACCTTCTCTTTTCTAAGCTAAATAGATTCAGGTCGTTCAATCTGACCTCGTAGCACCTGTTTCTCAGTCCGATAATCCTTTTGGTAGCTCGACTCTGTTCTCTCTGTATTCAGTCTATGTCTTCTTTTAGGGAAAGGACCAAGACTGAACATATCATTCAAGAAAAGGACGAACCAATGAACTGTAAAGAGTAAGGATGAATTCCCTGGATATAGATTGGAATGTTCTGTACATGAAACCAAGAAGTTTGTTAGCTCTTTTCACTGCTTCTGTGTACTGCTTACTTAGATTTAGGTCACTAGATATTACTACACCCAAGTCTTTTTTTCACCTTTTGTAGTTTAACAAAATTCGTACTGTAGTTTGCCTTTTCAATTTATTAACGATATGAAGAACATTGAAATTATCGATATAAAGATTCATTTGTCATTGGTGAGCCCAGTTCATCATTTTGTCTATGTCATTTTGAAGCTGTAGACGTTCAAGTTCATATGTAGATCCAATGTTAGCATCATCAGCGAATTTTGATACCTTGCAGTGCAGACCATTATCAATATCATTTACATATATGAGAAAGAGAACCGGTCCCAAGACTGATCCTTGTGGCACTCCACTTATTACGTCTATCCAATCTGAGGCTTGACCATTACTCACTGCTCTTTGTTTACGGCCAGTTAACCAAAATCCTATCCACTGAAGTACAACCCCGTCATTAGCATGTGACTCAATTAATGCTGGTAATTATTGTTGCGAGACCGTATCTAAAGCTTTTTGAAATTCTAGTTACAAAATATCATCTGCTTTACTTTCGTTAGACACGTTGTTTATATCATAAAGAAAATCAAGCAGATCTGTCAGACATGGGCGATTTCGTCGTAAACCAGGCTGATAATCGTTCATAAGTTGTGTTCCTATAAATGCTGTACAATTCTTTCTCGAATTAGGGTTTCCAGAAGTCTACCAACACCATGCCTTAAGCTAATAGGACGATAATCTCCGAAAATTTATTTATTACCTTTTTGAATAACGGTGTTACACTGGCAAATTTCCATTCATCTGGAAAGTTTCCCGTAGCAAGTGACTTACTAAAAAGGACAGTCAAGGGCCTGACTATCTCATTTTTCGTCTCTTTGTTCTCGGACAAAAGTTATCAATGCCTACCCTTTTATTTGTATTAATTCCGTTTATTGCTGAAAGTATCTCTTCGGCTTCTATGCCAATTCGTTGAACAAGAGCCCCCTTTCTTGTCAACGAAACCGGACTCGGGACGTTGGTTGTGTCTTCGATCGTGAATAGATATGTAAAAAAAAAAATCATTTATTTTTGCTGTATCTTCGTAGTCTTGAATCAATTCACCGTTTCCGTAATTAATGGACCTATCAACTGGGTTGTGACTCTTGCTTCTAATATACATGAAACTCCTTAAGATTTCTTTAGCAATTTTTGCTTTTTCAAATATGCGCTTCTTAATGACGTTTACTTTGTCGTATAAGATTCTAACTTTCTCTACGTAAATTTATATAACTCACTTCATCATGCTGGTTATTGGATTTTCTGTGGTTCTTATGAACTACTTCTTTAGACAACAGGCATTTTTTTCAGCGTTCCAGCACCTTGGTTTCGTTTTAGAAATACACCGTCTACTACGCACTGGCACGTATGTTCCCTCAGCTGTTTTGCATTTTTTTCCAAGCCTTTTTTCCAAGCTACTTTCATGTCATTTTCATTGACTGTATTACCCCAGGTTTGCCTGTCAAGAGCAATGTGAAGATCATTAAAATTTGCACATTAAAAATCGGGAATTTTTTCACGACAGCTATGTTGACCAACATTACATGCAGTTTTGAAAGCGACCTCAAAAGTAATCTGTTGGTATTCACTTGTATCAAACTTTTCTCTAATTTCAACATTTCTAGTTAGAACTAAATCTAATATATTCTCATAGCGCCTAGGTGTCTGAAGTTGTTGGTTTTGGGCACTATTAAGCAAATCTGGGTAAAATCCACGTCACTGGGAAGGCATTTTGCCCGTTTAGATATCGATATGTTAAAATCTCCTATCATGGTAGAACTTTATTCATCACAAATTCCTACTCTTATCTTATTTACGTAATCTATCTTTAATTTCTACAAAAATAAAGTCGACATCCTCCATGGCTATAACATTTTTTTTCCACTGGATTTAGGAGAGCTTTAACTAAGAGCAAGACACCACCGCCTACTTTCTTTCCCCTATCCCAAATAAACAGAGTGAACTCAGGAACTGAGTACTCTGCGAGGAAATCTCTATTCCCGATCTCTAACAAAGATTCACAAAATGGTAATCACATTATGATTTCCACCCTAACGCTGTTGTCACTAACTCTGAGACTTTATTTCGTATACTACGAGCGCTAACATAAGATATGCTTAAACGAAACTGAGACTATTTGAAAAGGAACTTACGAAGGGGTTTGGATCTGCTCCACATAGACTGCGTTTTCTTTTTCTTTTACCAAAATGCACGTGTAGACTTAATATAAAACCTTCCAAAATGCGTAGCTCCCATTCAGTAGTCCGTCCTTCCTAAGCATATCGGACTGCACGGAGAAATGCTGCCACAAGTGAATGAACTCACCTTCCTGAAAACACAGGCTTACTCATTTATCATTTAGACTGAACACTTGCTAAAGAAGGCGTTCCTGGTACTGATCCTGGGAAGAGCTCTTGAAATCATAATATTATCAGTCTTATCTCGAAATGTCGAATAAGCCGTTGATGTTTCTCCAATAGCTCTTCCGTATCGTTTGTATGTTCACGACAAAAAACAAATGCAGTATCGTTAGTGCCAACACAAACCTTGTCTACAGCGTCGGCAACATCATCTACCTTGGCACTTGGAAAACAAAATCGTTTACGGTGTGAAGGATTTCTGGTGCAGAATTCCTCTGGAGAGGAAGAGGTGAAAGCCTTACTCAAGCTGAAGCGTGGCAAGTCGGTTGGAGGGGATAGTATTACACCTAAATTTAATAACAAATGGTTGACCATGTTGTTGATTGGTTGATTAGGATTTTCATTGTCTATGTGTATCATGGTGAGGTGCCCGAGGACTGATAGAATGCATATATAGTGGTTTTGTATAAATGCAAGGGGGATAAACGTGATTATTCAAACAACAGCGGTATAAGTCTGTTGTGTATATCTGGTAAGTTGCATGCGAGGGCATTGATTAAGAGGGTGAATGCATATGCAAAGCATCAGATTAGGGAGGAGCAGTGTGTTTTCAGAAGTGGTAGAGAATGTCTGGATCAGGTGTTTGCTTTAGAAAATGTGTGTGATAAATACTTGGAAAAACAAATTGATTTTGTATGTAGCATTTATGGGTCTGGAAAAGGCATATGATAGGGTAGATAGAAATGCTTTGTGGAAGGTATTAAGAATATATTGTGTGGGAGATAAGTTGCTGGAAGAGAAGTGTTTATCAAAGTTCTAAGGAATGTATGCAAAAAGAAGAGGGAGGAAAGAGAACTGTTGCAAGCATAGGTCAGTCTGCGGCAGGTGTGTATGATGTTACCATTGTCGTTCAGTTTCCTTATGATTGAGGTAGTAAAGGAGTTAAATGTGTCTTGGAGAAGGAGGCGAGAAATTTGGAGAAATGAGAGTGGGAAGTAAGTCAGTTGCTGTTTGCAGATGATAAAACATTGGTAGCAGATTCGAATTATAAACGGCAGAAGTTGGTGACTGAGTTTGGAAGAGTGTGTGGAAGGAGAAAGTTGAGAGCAAATGTTAATAAAAGCATGGTCATTTGATTCACCGAGGTTGGGGGACATGTTCATTGAGATGTAAGTTTGAATGGAGAAAAATTAGAGGAGGTGAAGTGTTTTAGATATCTGGGAGTGGACTTAGCACCGAATGGAACCATAAATGTGGAAGTGAGTCATAGAGTGAGGGAGGGGGCGAAGGTTTTTGGGAGTGATTAAGAATGGGCGGAAAGAGAGAACCTTACCTCAGAGAGCAAAAATGGATATGTTTGGAGAAATAGCAGTTCCAGCAATATCAATTGGTTACGAGGCATGGACTGTAAATAGGATTGTGCAGAGGAGGGTGGATATGTTGGAAATGAAATGTATGAGGACAATATGTGGTGTGAGGAGGTTTAATGGAATAAGTAATATAAGGGTTAGAGAGATGATTGGAAGTAAAAAGAGTTTGGTTGAGGAAGCAGAAGAGGGGAAATTTAAGAGGTATGGACATATGGAGAGAAGAAAAGTCAGGAGTGGACGGGAAAAGGAGAAACGGAAGACCAAATTGGAGATGGAATAATGGAGTGAAAATGATTTTGCGCTATGGAAGCCTGAACATGCAGGAAAATATATATATA